>JAYMSW010002688.1:0-13407 GCA_036897725.1 Erodium texanum | reverse complement strand
GAACTGAAATTCCTACAGTCAGCTTCTCACTGATCATGCTCACATACCGCTTACAACCATACTAGACCTAAATGAGAGGACCTAAAACGCAATAGATATGCATTTAAGGCAGACTAAATCTGACACCAAAGCCAGACTGAGTCTGACACCAAAACCAGACTAAAGCTAGCACTAAAACCAGACTAACGCTGGCACCTTATTAACTAAAATATAAGAAAAGAAGTAGCTAAACCATGAGCCGAAGAAGAACTGCATCACGACGAATCTTCAAACTCAATTGGATGACGAGCAGATTCGGTAGAGGAGCCCCAACAAAAATCAGATCTCTAATAATAATAATAACCAACTCATTTAACCACTGAGCTAACGTTCACGAGTTAAATCAAATAATTTAGACAAAAGATTTAGGTCAATCAAAATCTTGGTTACACTTACCTGTTTCTTGGATTCAATGGCACAAAAATGAAACTATTTGTTTATTATTTTTGGGAAGACATGGAAGTCAAAATTAGGCAATCACAGAAAAATCAAGGAGAAGGTTTCTTATCTGCGTGCCATTGCGATGGCTCAAGGCACTGGAAATTGCATGAGAATATTCGACGAAATTGATGCGGTAATTAATTAAAAAATAAAATTAGGCAGACATGTGGACATTTTTGCTACATTGTGAGATTTGGTTTGTATGTATTTAAGGCTACAAGAACATGGTAAAGTCAATAAGAACCTATGATTATGAATCCATGTTGTCTCATAAACACTTCTTACATCTCAACTGTCTTTGGACATACCAATTAAGATGTTCCCTCACCTTTTTCTTACCTTTTTAGGAAAGAATTAATATTCTGAACAAAAATATATATTACTTTTATGTTTTTTTTGATAAATTACTTTTATGTTTTTAATTATAGAAAACATAACCAGTAATGTTTATGCATTAATAATAGAATTAAGACCTCACGTTAAGTTAAATAAAGTATAATACTGTTGTTCAAATTATATAAAACGGTTCAAATCATTTCAAAACAATATTATCAATTACATATTTTATTACGATCAAATGTATTTTATTTTTTTTCTGTACAATTACTATATTATATGGCTATCAATGGAATGGAGTATAAATAGTTAGGTATTGTCTATGGTGCCTTGTTTTCGTTTTTTTTTCTTTTTTTTAGCATAAGATTTTTTTTATATATAACATAAATATAATCAGAGAGCTCTAATAATATATCACAAAGAATACACCTTATACCGATTGAACGCAAGGGCCATATACCAATGAAAGCTGGCCGAACTATAACAACCGATCTCGTACAGACACATAGGCCAACCGAGACGGCGCCGGAAAACCAGCCAATGATGATGGTGCCTTATATTCTAAACACAAAAATAGGTACACATTTTTAATTGACATTTTATGTTAAAATTTTCAAGGATAACCCAAAATGCTATTATGCAAGAGGACAACATCATGCCATGCACACGCGGGAATCTTTATAAACCTATGATTGAATTTAAGAATCACACAAGTCTGGCCCACCTAATTACCTTAGCTATGTAATATAATTACACCTATATAAATAACTTCACCTGTTACAAAAGCATGTAGATATCATGGATTTTTAAGATAAAAGTATGACTAAAAATAGTGTGATAAAATTGTATTTTTACCAAGATATAAATTAAAGGGGTACATTTTTTTTTTTTGAAAAAAAAAAATCAAAGGGATGCAACTAATTAACATAATATAACCAATGATTTATATATTTTCCAAGAGTTACGGTTAAAATATATAAATCTATAATGATATCTATTTAAAACTAATTCAGATGAATAAGACGGATTACTAACTTTTATTTCGAATAAATATTTTTATCAGATTTCTCCTCTCCTTTTCTCTCTTTATACTGTATATTTATTTTCAACGGAACCTTCTAATCATAATTAAGAATACATGCATTCTTCTTCACTTAATTAATTAGAATAACTTGAAAGAATCTTCAAAAAAATGACTTGAAAGATTTTTCCAAGTCTTAAGCGGAGATTTTGGTTTGAAATTAGGAATTAGACAGATATAAAATGTTGATTTTCAACTGCTTTTGTTTGACCTAAAGAGATTTCCGATGCATGTAGCATGACCTATACATAGATACAATTTCTGCTGATAACAGCATATATAATTAACTAAATAACTCGTTTCCAATGTGAACATTGTCTTGAGCAAAGATTTGGCATATATAATGTGAACTCTGAAACCTAATAATAAGACAAGGACTTATCTGTTAATAAACACCCAATACCGTGACTAATCCAACACACAATATGTATATACCCCATTTGACGCATGCATATAAATACGAATCAATATCTACAGAAGATATTATTCAGGCTAAAACTCGATTAAGATACATATATTTATTAAAATAAATTATTCATATTTTAGAAATGTACGGTTCAATTATAGATATGTTTGGGTCGCATGTCGTAACAGTTGATGTTAGGTCTTCTACGCCTAACTTTGCAAATTGATCGTTGAGATGGGATTTATATATAGCTAGGTTAGGTTGGTCACTCCCCATTTTCTTTTATTGGCTCACTATACAATTAGGACCACCCAACCATCAATATTGAATATGGCATGTTTAGAATCTTTTTAACATTTTGCGTATGTTAAAAAAAAGGTTGGACAGGTCTTATTACATGTTGAGCAGGAGATTGATTAATTAAAAGAAAGGTGAAGTTAAACATATTTATTCAAAAAGTATCGGTTATTTAGGTGGTTAACAAAATATATCGGTGAATAATTTTTTCGTTTGCAATCCGTTAAATTTGACAGTTTTCAGACAATTTTTTTAAATATCCCTCTCCGAAAGTAAACCTTAAATAACGAACAATACACTACCCTCTCCCCAAATGTGAACCCTAGAACTATCATCTCACCCGAAACAACCATTAAAACCCTACCATTGAATCGGGGGATAGTCATTTCATAAAAAAAACTAACGGTGTTAGTCAGTTTGCAGACGGAAAATATGTTCGCCGTTAATTTTTGCCGAGGACTTCAGTACACCGTTACTTTTTAAAAAGACTAATTAATTTACCGATATTTTATATAGTTTTCCTTATAAAAAAATTAAAGTGCACAGTTAGAGTTATTATTAAATTTGATTGATGGTCTCACAGAGTGTTAACAACATCCACAACATTGGTTGATTTTGGTTGATTTTAGTGATCATTACGTTATATACAAGGTTGTCTAGATACATAAGTGAAATCATTGTAATAATGAACCATATATTAACATCTCTTTTTTCATCCAAAGTTTTAAATTGATAGAGTAAGTTTCAAGATTATATTGATTTGTTCTAATGAAAAAACCAAACACAATAGACTACAGTATGAAACACTAAATGCCCTATCAATGGGAATTTGTGACAATGTCTTAATATCATATCGTCATAATAATTATAAATACCTAACATAATTACATTTTTACTATAAATACTCACATCGACCCACAATGAAGTCCTCGGTCTTTTTGTTCTCTTTACCCTCCCATTCAAGTACCAAACAGGTAGTTACTACCTTAAGAAAAAAAATATATACCCTCTCCTTTAAAACATCTGATTGTCAAACATTCGTTAAAAACGTTCAATATATACAATATTCACATTTTTATCAAGTTTTTTTCTTAGATATCAATATTTATTTATTTTACATGGAAAGTTTAACAACTTAGATTGTTGTTGATGATGAGAAGACAAAAATGAAGGGTGTGTGATGATTGTGGAGGGGACTATTGAGAAGATAGGGCACATCTTCATTGGGATCTTGAGGATTTAGGAGAAGATCTGGTGGTCCAAAAACATAACCAATCTTAGCTTCACCGCCAATTTCTAGCATTCTACTATTAGCTACCTATCTTCTCCCATTTCCATTTTCATTTCTGACTCTCTTTCAAGTTTCAAGAGATCATGTGATCTTCTTTTTACATTTACTTTCATTTTTAATTTTTATCATCATATGTGCTCTCAACATTGTAATGTGAATCATTTAGGTCCATGCGTGCATGAAGTTAGTGGGTTTATTTACTAACCCTTTTCAGATTTGTTTATCTACAAAAAGCTAAAGTTTAAAAGACAGCTTGTTTGGTGTAGTTTGATGAGGAAAAAAAACGGGTCATTTCGAACAGATCTGAAATCTTATCATTGTTACTATTTTTTTGTTAAGAAGATATAAATTATATCCGACTATATTTACTATAAGCCATTTTTATATAACTATTCTTAATTATGAGTTTATCTTTTTAATTTTTAACTACTCTAATTTTCTTGTTTTTACGCTATCAATTAATTTACTATTTATTTGTATGAAATGATAAAATTATCTTCTAATTTAAACCTCAAAATCAAACATAATCCTAACTCTCTCAATTTTAACCCTAACCTTAAACTTTAACACGAACTTTAAACTTGAACAGACTAAAATGTCCATATTTTTCTTTCTAATTTTCAAAACCATGCCACTCAAACCGGGTTTTAGTGATTTGGTTTTGAAAATTAGATAAGAAAATATAACTATTTTAGTATTTTCAAGTTTACTGCTCATCATGTTAGGGATTTAGGGTTGGATTGAGAGGATTGTTGAGGGTATAGTTGAACTTGAGGGTTAGAATTACATTTCAATTTGGAGGTTTAGATTTAAGGGTAATTTCATCCTTTCGTAAAAATAAATAAACTACTTGATTTTTTAAAAAACAAATTTAAAATTAAGTATAATTACGTAAAAACAACTTATAATGGGATAGAACCGAATGTAACGTTTTATTGTAACTTTATAATAAACATTTGCAGTTGATTTTTTTTCCTTCTAATATGGTAATGGAGTAATGAAAATATAGGAACATGGTACTGAAGTGTGTGGTGGACAGATTTAGCAATACTTGCCCAAACAAGTGATTGCAAGAAGAAAATCACATAGGCACAAAAAGGTCAATTCCACGTGAGTGTGTGTAGATAATAATTATATAGGAATCTGAAACAGAGATGCTTTTTGGATCATACCAAATCTTATAAGATCATCAATCAGTCAGACCAAACCGGTTCATATTGGATCCTATGACCCGCATCACCCATTTTGATTTTTTCCATTTTGGACCAACAATTCTACGAGATCCTCCTTTGCCTCTCCCTTCACGTTTCATACTTGTTTTCCTCATCGATCTCGTAACAAATATACGGTCCTTGATCTTCACTCCGGAGATCTAACATGTAAATTAAGAGGATGTGATTGGTGAATTAGTCTAAATCGTCGGTAGAACACCATTTTGTCCGTTGACATGGGTGTTTTAGTTGCTCGGGGCACTGTTTCGCAAGTGAATTCAATCGAAGGGTGCTATAGTGTTTATCTTCATTCCAACTGTGACGAAATAAACCGTAACAACTAACATTGTGAGCCACGAAAAGGCTTTGTAAAGAAAAAGAGCTGTTGGAGACATGAGCGGATTCAGAGGGGTATAGGGTATGTCACGGCATACCCTTGTTCCCGGAAGCTTTATAATATCGTAGAGTTTTCAGTTACCTTTGATTTGATATCTTACGAACATAAATCAGAGTTCGTATAAAAAAAGTTATGACTATTTAAAGATCTGATGCGTGTTTGACCCTCTTTTACTTCAAAATACCCTTTTAACTTAAAACTTTTACGATACTTTCCAACAACTCGATTCACAACTTACTATTGAATGTATTTGGTATTCTAATATGTTTAACGATTGTCGAGAGAATACCATGAACTAAAATACTGGCTCCGCCCTTCACAACATCCCCACTCATTGGCATGTTCCAATTTGGGAGATATATGGGGAAGACCGCCATGAATTGTTCAAACGAAAGATATGTTAAGCTTGTCGTGGAACATGTTGTTGTCGACAAAGACTGAAACTTAAAACCTAAATATCACTCATCTGTCTTATTATTTTTGTAAGTTTTTTTTTAAAAAAAACAAGCCATTTATATCGAGTTAGACTATAAAACCTAAAAAGCAATGTAATTTGATGGATTTGACTCTTAACATTTACAAAAAAAATCATTTTCTTGTTGGTGTAAGTTTAACATAACACTCTTCATGTGTAGGACTGAACTTTTACTAACGGCATCGTTACTTTTGTTTCTTTTTATTCGATATGGATTCATATAATTCACCAATCTTATCCAACCTACGTAAGTTTAGCCGACGAAAACTAAACCTCTTAGCACATGATCCAACATTACTTACAATCATTATCGAATTTAGGTACATTAGACATGAGATTAGTAAGTTTAGTCAAACATAATTTTACTATAAACCATAAAACCGACCAACTATAATTATGATCAAACATAGTTCACCAATTTGTTCTTTCTTTGATAGTCAGAAAGTGGAGAATGATGATGATGCTGATACCTTTTATGAATGTCAAGGAATCTATGAATTCCAACATTAGCAACCAAGAAACACACTACAAATTAATATGCCCACCTACTAGTACTACTCATTAATTGATTAAATAAGATTAAAAAAAAAGAATTAAAGTCAAATAGTTGAAACAGCATTCCACTTGTTTCTTTCCATCACCACTCTTAATTTATGCTTATGACTTCTAAATGACTGCTTTTGAATATGAAAGAACAAATGTCAAATGCTCTATTGTCAGAATCAACTAGTTTCACCCATAAACACATGCACATATAGTTTAACAATTGGGAATATATATGTGGCCGAAAGCAAGAACAAAGATTTAATTTAATTCATAAAAGGAGTATTAGTAGTAGTAGTAATAACTGAGATATATATATTCCAACAAAACTTAGTGTGGGAGTGTTTGTGACTGAAAGCATGAATACTGAATAAGTAGGTCACCACTAATATACTGCAATTAGCAGATAAAAAGAGTAACTGTGCCTTAAATGCTTATGTAATTGTTATATAATGTGCATCCTTACTCTCATTCTAATGTGGTGAAAGTTCCACTCCGTACACCACATGTTATAACAACTTGTAGAACAACTTGGTCCGATGTTGACTTTGACCGTATGATTTTTGCGTACACAAATGATACAACCAATTTGCTAACTCAGTGTAGTGACCAACACATTTTCGTGGCATGAGGAAGTGACCACTGCCCACTCAATTTGCTGCCTCAGTTATCGATTGAGGTCCTTGTCCTAGCAGGTTCATTACCACCTGAACAGAACATGATCAGTTTCTGTCTTGTATCAATGCTCCATGGACCTCCAATTCTATTCAAGGAAACACATCTTACATTCTTTAGATGAAGCTCAAACGCCCACGACACGATTTAGGCACTTGGAACATAGAGGTTTTAGTGACCTACTCCACCATTTTAGAGCTACAAACTTAAGTTGACGCTTTTGACTCCCTCTTTGATACGAGACCTCTGTCGAATAAGGAGATGATTAGAAGACCTTTTGCTCTACTCAAGTTGTCAACAAGGCCTCCCAGTACTCGAGTCCTTGGAGGCAGAAATCCAAAGTTAGACGGGTCGCGACGGGGATTACAACTCTACTTATTTCCATAGGATTGTGAAGAGCAGGGCTAGAAGGAACCTTGTGTTAACTGTGATTGAGGATGGTGTTGAGCACTTCGACCCTGATATGGTTAAGAGTTTGGCCTCTACGCACTTTAGAGCCAAGTTTTTCTCTGATAAGTCACCACGTCACTGGCTCTCTAAGATGGACTTCCCTCTCCTTTCCGTAGATTATTCAGCCTACCTCGAGAGAGAGTTCACATAAGAGGAAGTCAGGCTTGCTATTATCTGTTGTGTGGGGGACAAGGCCCCCGGTCTAGATGGTTTTAACCAGGTGTTCTTCCGGGTCACGTGGGACATCATTAGTGCAGATTTCATGAGGTTCATCCGGTTTTTCTATTTTGGTAAGAGGATCAACTCGAGCTTCATTTTGCTTATTCCAAAGGTTACTTCCCACCGGACCTTCGAAATTTTTTGTCCCATCAGTCTTACCACTGCCTCGTACAAGATTATGGCCAAAACCTTGGAGTATGATCGACTCTCCAGTCAGTGACACCTATCTTGCTTCCATCTAGTGGACACAACTTATCAACAACGTTCTTATTGCTTTAGAGATCCTGAATCGGATATGTCTATCTCACCATAAAGCTGTGATGGTGAAGTTGGATTTCGAGAAGGCCTTCGGCAAGTACATTGGTCTTACCTACATGAGGCTCTCTCCAAGATGGGTTTTGGTCTCAGATGACTGCTATGCGTTTTCTCTTATCTACGGTTGTTCTTGTCTGTCCTGGTTAACGTGTCTCCTTCAGCTCAATTCCCCATCCTTCAAGATGTGCGATAGGGGTGCCCTCTTTCACCCTACCTCTTCCTATTGGATGCGGAGGGTCTTCACAAGTATTTTAAGCACATGTCTTGTTTGGGTTTGTACATGGGAATTCACGCCGGATTTGATATCTAGATATCCCACCTTTAGTATCTAGATAACACTATCCTCTTCCTTGAAGGCGATTTGGGTTAGCTTCATATGGTCTGCTTTATCCTGCTTACTTACGCTGTCGTCTCGAGACTTCCGATTAACCTGTACAAGTCGACTTTTGTTGCTTTCTTTATTGGTAACAACTTCAATCTCTCCCTCTCTGTTGCACTTTGTTGTACGTCTAGTCATCTCCCTGTGACTTATTTGTGTTTCCAGCTAGGCAATAGCCCCAGATTAATCTCCTTTTGGGCACCGGTTCTTGACAAGTTCCGAGACAGGTTAGGGGTTTGGTATACAAGGTTCCTTTCGATGGGTGGGCATGCCACTCTTATCCGGTCTACCCTCGCTAGTCTTCCCATACTCTATATATCCATGTTTAGAGCTCTGAGGGAGGTCATTCGTCGGATGGAGCGGTTTCAGAAGAGATTACTATGGTCGTCTATAGTAGATCGCATAGGCCTTTTCAGGGTGCCTTGGGAGGTGGTCTTGTCCTTCAAGGAGTCTAGTAGTCTTGGGATCCGCATTTTGACTAAGGTCAACTTGACATGTTGCTCAAGTGGTGGTGGAGGTATGCTATGAATGAGATATGTTAGAGTGGTATCTCGGAGCTGTCATCGTCCCCCCCGACCTCTTCGTTGTTAATTCACCACAACATAGGCCTCACTTGGGATCCGAGGTTTCCCCAGTCTTCGGACCATCAATTTACGTTGGTCTTTGGGTGGGGTGATCGAATTCGTTTCTGGGAGGGTTCGTAGATTTTTGAACAGTCTATTTGCACTAGAGTTTATGCTTTCATAGGTGATCGTGGCAAGTGCATTTTTCATTTCTGGCTTGATGAGATTTGAAGGTGTTTCTTTAGCTAGTCTCCTCGGGCCAGGGACGAGGAGGATATCTTGGAGATTCATGGTCTTTTGAGTGGTTTCCAAGTTGACCCTCGCCAGTCTAACTCTTTGGTGCGCCCCTTAGATCAGAGGAGCTTTTTTTCAGCCAGAGCCTTCACGACATTTGCAGTTTGGGATCTGAGGCAACCTACCCCTTCGACTGACTACATTTGGGGAACTAGGGCCACCTCGAAGGTGTAGACCTTTTCCTGGTAGTTTTCTCTCAACTCTGTCCCTATTATCTCTTTCATGGTTGATAATGGGTTTTGCTGGGTGCATGGTTCTACAGGCTTTTTGGGTCTTCAAAGGAGGATATTCCTATCTCTTCATCACCTGCTCCTGGTCTTCGAGGTTTTGGGTTTTGATTATAGCTTGGTGGGGCATTTCTGGGCGATTTCATCTTCTCCAACTCTTTTCCTTTCTTCTCGACCCTCGCTTATTGGCTCACCCCGACACTGCAAGGTTTGATGCTTACTGGTTTGTTTGGTCTATGGTATATTTGGAGGGTCTATAGTGACAGGATATTCAGGGGCGTGACGTGGTTGATCCCTCAACTGTTCTCGGCTATGTTCAACACAGTTTTTCTCTGAGTTGGGCGCCTATGGTAGGCAACTCATCATCTCCACCTGCCTCGAATCCCCCCTTGCTGCTCTTCTCAATGACCTGGGATGATTGGGTTTTCTTCTTCCAGCTTCTCGCATCTTTCTCCCCCCCCTCTTCTCTCTTCGCCTTTATACTGGGTCTAGTGAGTGATTGTTTCAGGGTCATATCTTAAGGCTAATCCATCACCGTTCCCTAGAAGCATTGCTCATCCTCTATGGGGCTAGATGATTCACCCATGTGGTCTCTTATATCACTGTTCACCTATTCAATTATAGGGTTAGGGTCTTGAAGCTCCTCTCAGAGTGTGGGGGCCTGATGCCCGATCTTCTTCTTTTATCCACTTTCTCTTCTTCTATATGTAATTTTTCTATGACCCTGACTCCCATCCTTTGATGTACACCGTAGTGTTTAGTTTTATATATTGCTTCTTTTTAATAATAATAATAAATAAAAAAAAACAATTTTAAGTTAAAGACCTTCTCCTTCTCACGATCTTCTAATTTTACGACCTTACCACTTAAGATCAATTTGCCACCTTCCTCTTGGAGTTTACCGCAACCTTCTAACAAAGACCAACCAGCAAAGGTTACTCTGAAGATAATAAATTGAGTTCTTCACGAACCAAACTTTTAATTGGTTATCAAACGGTTCTCACGACTTATTGCAATAACATTAATGACGAACTATGTCATCCCAAAAACTATCTTTTGTTTCTCACTACTTATTGCAACTTTAAGGTATCACCTTTGAAACAATCTTTTTTCTCTAGAATTTAGGCAAATCCGCTCTTTCTATTAACTTCGAGAAACGTTAAGTGTTAGCTTTCTCTTTTTTCAAATTTGCATTTTCCCATAATTCCAAAAACTATGTTTAGGCTTAACAGTGGGTGTTGCAGAAAATGTTGAAATATATCTTAAAACATAATTACTTGGGACATCTTGTAGTAAAAGACTATAATTCCTGCGTATTGTTCTTTGCTTAACATAATTATTAGGGATGAGAGTTCTTTGAGTATGCTCTCTCCCTTTCCGGTTTTTTATTCCTGTTGTTGAATCTGACCTTAATAGTGAACCCTCTGCACTGTCTCCCCTTCGCCTAGCCTCCATGCGCCGCCGTCATTGCTTTGCCTCGGCTTGTGTTTTAGTATGCAATTTTTTTCTTGTTTTGTTAGTCAATAAGACGTCAGCTTAGTCTGACTTTAGACACGCATTTATTGCGGTATTTGGCACCACAATTACTGTGGCTTTAGGACGGCTTAGTCTGGTAGGTTTGGTATCGTTATGCTGATATCTAGTGGTACCTCTGCGTAGGTCATTGATCATTTTTTGCATTGCTTCCTTTGTGTAAGCTCTAGACAGTTGTGAGTTATAGTCTGACACGGCCTATTTGATCGGATTTATTTTCCACTAAAATTAATCTTTTTCTATTACAACAATATCGTCCGTCTAAAAACTAAAAAAAAAAAAAACTCCTTGCACTTTATCAATGACTCCTTAATATCTTTGCAATATTAGTCAAATCATGCCACAAGGTCATAAAACTCAAACGTGGGTCATGGATCGAATGGTCTGCATGTGTGGTATGCACACGTGTAAACAATGATAGATTGTTAGTCCTCTCCAAAAATTTAAGTTTTAATACTATGTTAAAATATAGTTCGTTTGTACATGAAAACCTTAAAATATTTATTAAGTGTGATATATGATATAAGACGTTTTAAAAATCTATAAAATGTAACATGAATTATTACGTTAAAATTTGATTTGTCTAAAAAAATTGAATTGATAGATAAAAACTTAGATTTTTTTTATTAAATCAGTCTTTTATTCACATTTTCCAAATATAAGACACCAACAAATAAATAAACACCGATCATATTGATTTGATATTGTAATTGTGAATTTAGACCACAATATATAATTCAATTTAAATTCTATATGATGTAATGCTACATTTGGATCATAATGACACATGAATAACAATGAAAAACAAGGATAATAAAAAATAATGTATAAAAAAAAGGCTTCTCTAAACCGTGCATATATATTTTATAAAGTTTGTTAAAATAATAATAATATATAGTTTATAAAGTTAATGGGTAAGGAAAATGTATAATAAGCTAATGCCTAGCAATTGCAAGCAGCCCCCATACTGTCTTTTTCCTCTGATTTAGAAGTAAGTGCATAGTTCATCAAAAAAAAAGAGAAAAAAAGAAGTATAATATAAGCACTATGTTAATTTGATCACTAATTAATCAACATCGGATCATTCATTCATTCTGTTCTGTACTCATCTACACTAAGTCATAATTAATTAGCATAATAGTGGACGAATCGAGAGCTAAGTCAGCAGTCACCGCTGACTAGGATCTGACTCCAACCACATGGATGCACGTTAATGGTTCAATGTTAACAACATGATCTTTAGCTATGTACTAAAATTTTATCCATGATTTTTAGTGTTAAATTTCAATCTATCTAAATGCTTAATCACATAACTTGTCTTTTTTTTTTTTTAATGAGACCGTATTTTATTGTTAAACATTGTCTTCATATAAATTAATATAAACTCATCTGATACAGACAGTACCTCAAACTCTAGTATATTCTCAAATACCATACTCTCAGTCACTAGGCAATGAATCTTCAAATGTATCTATCATATCACCTTCAGTTCAATATTTTCAATATCATGATGTCCGATTCATCCTTTGATTTTTGTTGGGGAATGGGAGACCAATATGTTAAGGATGAAGACGAAGATGACGAAGCGACTAAGGATGAAGTTTAAGACATCGAAGCTTTCACGCGTGCTTCACCTATTCCGTTCTCATGCGCACTCCATCACGCTCTACCTCTATACCCATGCCATACCTCCCATGGTCATTCCAACTAGTCCTTGTCGTAAAATTGTTTGAATCAGTGTAGAAGAGGAACGACTTGTGGGTGCATGAATCAACAATTCGATTGATCCTGTCATTTGAGTTACAAGGACGTCGAAAAAGTATTGGCAAATCATCTACAATGAACTCAATGCCAACAATCCGATCCCAAACACATTCCACTAGGAACGTGAAGCAAATGAAATATCGTCTCCTAAAGTGTAGTAAGGAGGTCATTCACTTCGACACATGTTATTTGTAGACCAAAAACGAAAAAGACATAATGGACAACCCGATGACCAAGTTGTGGAAATGGTTAAGGCTATGTATAAGAGGAAGACTAACAAACTTTTCGCCATAAAAAAAATAGTAAAAACTCGTTAAAGACAACCCGAAGAAGAATGGTTGAACAATATTGAACCCTAAAAGTTCTTAAGATTTGATATCATATATATATATAATTTTTTTTTTTGAATCTCATAAACTTTATTAATCAATGGAGTCACAAAATACAAATTCCTGCAGATTTGCAGGTAAT
>JAYMSW010002687.1:0-13410 GCA_036897725.1 Erodium texanum | reverse complement strand
GTGCAAGTTCTGATCATTATCAAATTCATGAGAATCAAAAGCTCCATTTTCTGACTGGACTTTGTTTTGTCGTCAGCCGAAAGCAAGTGATATGTTTCAAACCTAGAGAATTTACATATTCATCATCCTCTACTATTTTATCTTGAACAGTATGATAAAAACAAAAAAATGGGGCCAATTTAATTTAATTATTTTATATATGTATTACAGTACCATTCCCTTTGTTGAGTTCCTGTCAAGTGTTTGGCTGGTGAGAAAGTGAAAGTGACAACAACAAATTTTTTTTTATGAATATTTACTTTCACAATTGATTTGTCTCAATGAGCAAGATATTCATAAAATTTAGAGTAGATTGATTCACTTTCATCTATGAACACATCTAAAATCCCAAATTGCATCACCATTCTTGCAGAAGACTTCTTTTCATTGGCTACTATTAACAAACAATTCAGTGAAAAAAGGGTCAAACACTGTTTCTTTAGCCGACTTATACTTGTCCATTCGCTTCTTTAGCGATCGCAAATCTCTCTCGTTCCTCGATGATCGCTCCTACAAACCATTGATGAAACAAACTATCAGTACATGTCCCAATAAAAAGAAATAAAGAACTCATACATTATAAAGATTATATTAGATTCACAAAACTTCTTTCAAGAGTTATATGTAGACTTACAAAAGACTTCTTCATGAGGAGTGTGTCCACCAAGTATAGCAACCATAACACATTAGTCCTAGGGAAACTGTACAAAAATAGGAGTTTAGCAAAGGATTCATGCTTGTGTGCTTAAGAAACCGATTATAAGGACGTTAGCGACTGTACCTTCCATCCCAACTATCTTTGGTTATGTCCTTCATTTTTCTGTAGGTGTCGAACTGCATAAACATTCAAAAATAACAAGTGATTGAACAATGTATGCGACTCGCGTTATTAAGAGGATTCAACTAGTTCACGCTGCTTACTTGTTTATCTCCTTTAGGGCCTTTGAAGAGATCTGGGTCTAAGGATAGGTCAAGAAAAAGTACATCCTCACCTGCAAACACAAGGCTAATTGTTAACCTGTGGGCAAATCGGCTTGTAATTCTTACCCCCGTGAATACAAAACTAACCAGTATTTATTCTTGAAAGAGTGAAATCTATTATCGATACCGATAACCCGAATGTTCTAAATTCGATACTCTTCCCTTCGAGAGTGAACTTTGATGTTGAAATATTGTTTCGACTTAAAAGTACGTTTCCCCTGAAACAAGTAAACATTCTTGAATTCAGAAATCAAGCAGCCTGAGAATGTTAAGTTACAGTCATTGGTAGCATATTAAACAGACCAGTGAAGATCACGATGTTCGAACTCATAAGCAGATTCAGCAACAGCTAGAGCAGCAGTGACCTGGATGAAATAACGGGTAATTCATTAAATAACAAACTGAAGAATCAAAGAATGGATGACAAATAAGAAGAGAAGGGATAGTTAAATAGTTTACTTGGACTAGCAGACTTCTTGCTTCATCATAGTTGAAGAGTACAAAGCGTTCAAGATCCTTGCCACCGTGTTCTAAAACAAACACAACATAGCACTGAAAGGAAATCTACTGTTAGATGTGTAACATAAGCAGCTTGAATACAGTATTCAGCTTGTAATATGCGAACTTAACATAAATGGAAGAATATGTGTAAAAACTATAATGGGAACTTAACATAATTGTGAGAACAACACTTAGCGAAGCAGAATATAAAAATAAGGTATCCATCATACAAATGCACTAAAATGAACCATAAGAGACCTGTTTCTTGGGGAATGCTTTGGGGTGATCATTTTCAGAACTGTTCTTTTCATCCCAATCTTCCCATGCTCTGACCAACGAAGGATCATAAGGACCTTGGCAAACCTTTAAACTGTAAGTACATGGATGACAAACAACTGAGAACCTTATTATGAAAAAATCTAGGTACAGTTGATATTGATACTAACATGCATACCCTACAGTTGTATTTGGCTATTATCAAGCCATAATCCCAAACATACGCACTAAAATGTTAATCTGGGCCTTGAGGTTACTCAACAATACATGCAATAATACAACAAATAAGTAAAGGGGGTGCAAATCTAGCACATGTTGGCCTTCCTCTTGGCTAAAACGCGGTCAATTAAGGTTTGGCAGGGTAAAATAAGAATTAATTATACATTTTGGTTTCAACAGAATAGGGTAGCTGAAGATGTAGAAGATCAGAACCATTTAGATCGATTACATACTCTTTTGTGTCAATAAATGTGGTACATGAACTGAATGCTTCAATCTTATCTCCTCTTCTCAACTGATTAAGAGTTCGAGAAAGAATGACTTCTTCAAGCAATTCTTCTGACCTCTGAAAAGCATGGCAGACCACATAGTTCAGAAACATAACAAGTTCATCAGTGAGGCTCGGAGAGAGAGAGAGAGAGAGAGAGAGAGGAGGTAGTGGAGGAGGAGGAGAGATGTGGTTTGAATAATACCTTTTGCAGTTCCCCATTGACTTGTAAGTCTCCATCAATGGGAACTATTTTGCAGACATTGTTGCCTGCCTTAAAAGCTTCTCCATATGTACCTTCACCGATTTTTACAATATCTTCCAGGTTACTGGGCCAAGAAATTTTCATTTCAAATCAGAGGAGAAGATAATGCAAACTTAGAACAAGATAAATACGGTTGATAGTACAACTAAAAGTCAACAGTAGATCATATGTGAACTGCTTCATTAGTTTACCAGTCTTTCAAATCCCTTCGATAAGAAGCGCCAACACAAGACTAGAACCATGAGCAGGCTTATGTATAAACTATATTCCCAATGCAAGCCTAACTTTGAATCCAGAACATAAGCTACATGTTTGATGGCTTTATTATTTTTTATTTTTTTTAAAGCCCTTTTCTTTTCTACAGAGAAAACGAATAGTATAAGTTCAATATATTTATTTATACTTTTTAACAGCTTGATGCCTTAACCAGCAAACTAGTACTGAGAGGGTAGTCTCACATTCACATAATGCCTCTCTGACATGGAAATTCTAGTAAAACCACAAAAGGTACAACTAAATATTTAAAACATAATAAATAAATGAAGACTTCATGCATGCTCTATTTGGGCTGATATCTTTCACACAAAAGTACTTCATGTGCTCTGTTTAGGTCATTGACAACAAAAACTAGTATAATCTGCACAAGAACATACCAGTACTTGGAGAAGACATCCCCCAGTGTTGAAGGAGATGACTGTTCACAAGCTGCTAATAGTGCACAAAATGGGTCCAAGTCATCACGTTCCGATGAAGTTGATGTTGATGCAAGAGACAGTTTCCTAATCGCATCATTTATATCCTCATGAGCCTGATTAGTAATTGCCAATTCTGTTCTCTTCACTGTATTGATACCTCGTCCCAGTTCATCTTTCCTAATTATACTTGAATTAAATCTGTTTAGGACAGAATGCACCCCTAAGTCTACTCGTGGAATAGATTTTTCCCGGGTTTTCAAACCCAGTGAATCAGCACCATCGATAGAAATAGGACTCAATACTAATTCTTTTTTCGGGGTTTCCAAACCCGATGAATCAGAATCATCAATAGAAATAGGATCCAAAACTGATCCTGGGGTTTCTAATACTTTGGACAGTGTGGTAGAAGGTTCACAGTTATAGTTTAACTGCTTTGAAATTAACCATTTTTCTAATTTTGAGGACAAGTATGGTATAGCAATACTATCACTTTGATCCTCTGAGGCCCATGTACCAAGGTTCTTAGGTGAAGGGCTCTCCTCTAACAGTTCAAAATCATCAACCTCTTGAAAATATTCCCTCTCCTTCTCAAAGTTTGGATGTTGCACAACTCTACCCTGCTTATAGCAAAAACAACACATTATAAATTTTTCAGATATGAACTGCTGAGAAACCTTTTGACATGCAAATAATAAGGCCTTATAATATCATAAACTGTTAGAATGGTTACGTCATAAAGGATACAGTAATTTTGTTTCAAACTGAAACTACATGAACTAAACAAAATCAGTAGAAATAAAATAAAAGCATAGATTTCATACGGTGGGAATTGGTGGTTTTCCTTTTCTTTTTGCCTGCTTTTGTTGAGGTTGGAAATTTGAGCAAGCAGCAACCGCAATACTTACTCTCCCTCTATCAAACACAAAACTAAGTAAATCAACTGGAAGATATGGCAGCAGCTTATATCAAAGAAACACAACAAAAAATCCTAGTAAGGATTTCCTCCATTACCTATCAACCTATCTAGCATTGTTCAGCACAAAAGCATCCACATGACTAGAAGTATAAAGAACCAATGGTTGCACACAAATCCATAAGCTACAATATAAGTGATGAACTCAAGATACACAAGTGTTTAGCTTTGCGTTAATTAATTACCCATTTCTATTTCTATTCTATAAAAGGAAAATGGGCAGGTGCATCCAATTGCCTCCTAGAATGGAGTCTTAGGAATTACAAAAAAACAAACCAGAGACCTATCATGTCAAAGAAACAAATTTTCAGTTCTACACCAAATTGAACACCGAAAGGGTCATCACCCAACTGCCCCTTTTAGCTCACACTCACAAATAGTAACCAATCAAACACAAAACAAATAAATCTGCAAAACCAGATCTACCCACAAACCCAAACACCATCTAGTTGCCATTTCAATGATAATAAAACACAAATAATCCAATTTTAGGAGAACAAACCTGATGGAAAGGGAACGATTCCAACTCACCCGCTTCTCGGGAGCACCAAATTTCCTGTTCTGCAAACCACGCTGCTTTCTGCGCAACCAAACAAAAGAAAAACTCGATTCTGTCAGAACCCAGAAACAAATTTTCAAAAAGTAGACGAATGAATGAACTTACGGATCTATAGCAACACCACACTCATTTCGGGGCTGTTGGGTTCTTTTCTTCCTGGTGTAGACAACTTGGGCATGGAATGGCGGAAGCTCTGCTACTTCATCTTCTATGATTTCAGACCACAAATCAGCACTGCTTTTACCTGAAACATACATTTGTATCAAATACAAAATTAACGAGTGTTTATCGGTAAATGAAACAAATTTTTCAAAGGGGTTTTCTAATTCCGTACCTGCAAGTAAGGAACCCATATATGTACGGCTCGATAGCTTGATGGATTGCAGAGAGAGAGTTTTGAATTAAATGTAGTTTTGGGCGGGAGAGAGAGAAGCTTTGCTCTTGAAATTGACGAGGAAGGAGAATATATGTTACAGGCAAAGGCAAAGTACCTCAAAACAATGCGTTTCATTATTGGGCTCTGCAAACTGGGCTCTACTCTAATCCATTAATGGGCTCTACTCTAAAACGACCTTTATTCAAAAATGGGCTTCGTGACAGTTGCAAGTACCTCCGTTTTTATTTTTAAGATATTGGTCATTTATTATATTTTTTATTGCTATATAAGTGTGCTGAGTTGAGTCATTGTTGGAGTACTATATTCATTTCTTTTGAATTATTTTAAACTTGTTATGTGTTTTTTTTTTATAAAGAAAACATATATTAGATAATAATTATTGTGTAAATTTGGGTCAAAATAAATATGGATTATATGGAAGCTTCCAAAAGAAAAATCTAGCAAGTACTTCATTTTGTCATCTTCATGAAGTTTCTTTGTTCTTTCCTTTGTCTATTACACTCCATATATATATACACCTAAACAAAGGACCCACCACATTGTTTTGAACCCTTATTCATAATGTGCAGCAACTTTGATTTCAAGTACATTAAGCTTATTTCCAACCAACATAATAAGATCAGTTCTTTAACCTTATAGATAGCTCTAGGTCATGAAAAGTCAACATAATTAAGGTTAATTTAGACCTTCTTGTAACATTTGTAATAATACTTGTACATGGCAAGGATATGAGTGTTTTATCATCTTCTATAAAACTCTTCTCATAACAATAATTTGGTATTTTCTATTTGTTTCAGAATAAACTCTTGAATCAAAGCCATTATTTTTAACAAAACTAAACCTGCTACTTTTAGAAGTTTCAATATCATCATCTTGCCTAGTGATGAAAGATCACGCGCTGGAGGGGAGAGTGGGGTTGGTGCAGGTGGTATTTATGTGGTAGCTGACAAAGTTAGATATAGCTCCTTGAATATGGGCTCTCTTCATTTTCTCTCCTCTTGGGGTTGATGATGAAACAGAGATATACACTGAACTAGCTCCTCCTCCTCTTCTTCTTCTGTTTGATTCAGGCTGTAACAAGTAAGGCTTCCAATTTCAATCTTAGATTATATTGTTTTGATTCATCTCTTGCTGATTCAAGTTAGTCTAGAAAGTTGTGAACTTTATTACTAAACATCTTCTAATCTTGCTGTTTAGAACATACCCAAATCATCAACTAATTACATCTAGGCATGATTCTGAAGTTTCTGTTTACAAGTATGGTGTTTGTGCTCTCAAATTATTCTTGTGACCTAATGGGTTTCATGGGTCAGGTGTTTGACTGTCATATATAAACATAAAATTAGGTTCTTGATACCTCATTGCTTGACTATCTAATGCTATGATGATCTTCTGTAGCTTGCAATTTCAATCTTAGATTGTATTGTTTTAATTTAGCTCTTGCTGATTGTGTCACTCTTCCATTCCCATTTCAAGTTAAATTCAGAAAGTTGTGAACTTTATTGCTCATCTTCTTCTAATCTTACTGTTTGCAACATACTCAAATCATCAACTAAGTACTCTCAGGCATGATTTTGAAGTTTCTATTTACAAGTATGGTGTTTGTAATCTAGTGGGTTTCATGGGTCAGATTTATGGCGGCTATATGTAACCTAAAATTAGGTTCTTGATACTTCATTTCTTCACTATCTAATGATATAACGATCTTCTGTAGCTTGCAGAGACATCAAAAAAACATGGGAAACAAAAATCTAGGCATGCTTTTGTGTCTATGGGCCTTGACATGCTCTCTCCTTCCCAATTCCTCTAATGGGCTACTTAGAATTGGTTTAAAGAAGCGACCCCTTAATCTTAAAACAATTAGAGCTGCAAGAATGGCAAGAAAGGAACTAGGAATTGAAGCAAGTGTTGTTAAGAGTATGCATGATTATGTGTATAAACCAGATGATGATATAGTGCCTCTCAAGAACTACTTGAATGCTCAGTACTTTGGGGAGATAGGTATTGGCACACCTCCTCAGAACTTCACTGTCATATTTGACACTGGAAGCTCCAATCTTTGGGTTCCATCGTCAAAATGCTATTTTTCTGTAAGTTTCTTGTTCTTTTTGAATTTTCTTGAATCGTGCATGAACTCGATCGATTACTGACTCATAAGGGTATGCAGATTGCTTGTTATTTCCATTCCAAGTACAAGGCAAGCCGGTCCATAACCTATACCCATATTGGTAAGTAATTACGAAGTCTTCTTATATTTTCTTGTTCTGTTGTAGTAAGATTAAGGTGACTGATGTTACTAATCATGTGATTCAGGGAATTTTAGCAAGATAAATTACGGGTCTGGATCAATATCTGGATTTCTCAGTATGGACAATGTTCAAGTTGGAGATATTATTGTTAAAGATCAGGTATGTCGTTATTTAACTTAGAGTTCTATAATCAAATCAGCATATTCTAAGGAAGAAAAGAAATTTTCTTGATTTCAGGTCTTCATGGAAGCAACAAAAGAAGGAAGCTTGACTTTCGTAATAGGGAAGTTTGATGGAATCCTCGGGCTTGGCTTTCAAGAAATCTCAGTTGGAGATGTCGTGCCAGTATGGTAATTAAAATTGCTTAATCATCTTGTAAAGACTCTCTCATTGGTGATAAATTCGATTTCATGATGACTTTGATTGATCATGGAAGGACAGGTACAATATGATGAAGCAAGATCTTGTGAATGACGAGGTTTTCTCCTTCTGGCTCAACGGAGATCCTGAGGCTGAAGAGGGTGGTGAGATTGTTTTTGGTGGTATTGACGAGAAGCACTATAAGGGGAAGCACACTTACGTTCCTGTGACTCAGAAGGGTTACTGGCAGATCAAGATGGGCGATTTTCTAGTGGCTAATCAGTCAACAGGTTGATTAGTTTTGTCTGATCACTGAAAAATCAAAAATTGGTGTTTCAGACAAAGAATCTGAGGTTAACAAAGTCAACTGTTGTTGTTGTGTGTTTCAGGCATATGTGAAGGAGGGTGTGATGTCATAGTTGACTCAGGAACATCCTTGATTGCTGGCCCAACAGTATGTGCTTGCTTCTATCTCTCTCGTTCAATTATTAATCATCAACTAATGATTCTATTTCTTTGATTTTCAGTCTGTCGTGGCTGAAATTAACCGTGCAATAGGAGCAAAAGGAGTTCTAAGTGTGGAGTGTAAAGAAGTTGTAACACAGTACGGGGACTTGATCTGGGATCTTCTTGTCTCAGGGGTGAGTTTGGCTTACACAGTTCATTATAATGTGTCGTATCCTCAACTTGAAACTGAGCTTCTTATGCTAAAACAGGTACAGCCCGATAAAGTATGTTCACAGATTGGCCTGTGTGTCTTTAACGGGAACCGATATGAGAGGTATTGCTTAAGTTCCTATGATCTCTATTTTTGTTCCTCTTACAGCATTGGTGTTGCTTAAGTTCCTACAATAAATGTACATGGTTCTGTGCAGCAATGGAATAAGAACAGTGGTTGAAAAGGACGGTCAGGAAGGATCAGGAGCCGGAGATACTGTTCTGTGTACCGTTTGTGAGATGGCCGCAATTTGGATACAAAATCAACTGAGACAAAAGGAGACCAAGGAGAAAGTACTCAACTATGCTAATGAGGTGATTTGTTAATCCAAAGTAGCTAATAAGTTTGCGTTTAGCATAATTATATACAGTAATAAAGATCTGTTTCGGTTGTTTGTAGCTTTGTGAGCACATACCGAGCCCTGGAGGAGAATCATTAGTTGAATGTAGTAGCATTTCAAGCTTGCCAAATGTGACGTTCACCATCGGGAACAAACCTTTCACCCTCAATCCAGAACAGGTCAGTTTACTCCTAAACATACTAAGCATTGAAAGATTGTGATTAGAGCTTTATTACTGAGAACTGCTTTGTTTTGCATTCATATATTATGGTTTCAGTATGTTCTGAAAACTGGAGATGGGCATACTACAGTATGTATTAGTGGCTTCATGGGTTTTGATTTGCCACCTTCACATGGCCCTCTCTGGTAAGTCATGGATTGTTATTATCTTGCATGCAATGGCACAATGTTCCTCATCCTTAATCCAATATCTTTTACTTAATGTGTGGTTTATGTAGGATTCTTGGAGATGTGTTCATGAGGGCCTATCACACAGTCTTTGATTTTGGCAATCTTGAAGTTGGTTTTGCAGTTTCTGCTTAGTGCTCCTTAGTGTTACTACAAGTATTATAGATTGCTGCTACTTGATGCATAAATGTGTTGTTCTATTAGTATTATCCCAGAAACAACTGCCTAATTGGATGCTTGTATTTGTCATATATCCCATAAAAGTTCAAGCTATTCAAAATCAATGATTCAAATTCAAATAAATCTAAAGCTTAGTGCTGTTTGAGATATGGTTATGGCCTCATTAAACACAATTGAATAGAACTACAAACCAAGCCTCTTGTAGAGTTCTTATATTAGGAATACAAGAAAGAGTTGAGCAAATAATTCACTTCAGACATGCCCTTAAGGGATGTAATTAACATACAACACAAAATATACTTTTAACACACAACTAAAATGAAATATCCTCATTCACAAAGAGGATGCACAACCAACAAAGGTTCCAATAGTACAAGTGTTTGATGAGAGAGCCTCAAGTTTTGCTGCATTGTCTGTAAATGCTGAGTATTTGACTATTCTTCATCACTATCATTGCCAAAAACCGATGCTACAGCTACTTTTGGCTTCTTCTTTACAGCACTACCAAATGACATCTGTACAAGATATATAATAGTTCAAAATTAGCCAAAGAACTAGCTATTCTCATACACGATATAATTTTATTGATTGTGACTCCATTAAGGAAAGGAAAGCTCGTTTTTAGGATGTATGTATATAACATGTAACGCCTCAACTGAAGTTAGGCATACCTTAGAGGTGCCACCTTTAGAGGAAAACCCAAACTTCAATGTCTTTCGCTGCTCTTGATCTGCTAGAGCAGTAGCAGGTCCTGCAGCAGAGGAAGCTGGAACCGAGCTAGATTCAACTTGTTGCTGCTGCTGCTTACGAGCATCCGCACTACATATTTAGAGAAGACAAAACAGCAAAGCAGTGAGCCTATCTGAAAAGATATTTGAATAATTAGGAAAAAGAGAACAGGAAGTGATTTCACACATTTGAGCAAACTTCTTAGCCATCTCTTTCTCATGGCGTTGCTGTTCACGTTTTTGCCTTTCATCTCGACTGCTGCTACCATGCATTTCTTTCATTTCCTTGAAACGCTGCGAATTTTCATGGTCAATTTGATGGTTTAGAGCTGCAAACTATGGCAAATAACAGTACAAATAAATGTCACCAATCTCATGGAGTCGTTTACCTTTCTGTGGTTGTGATCATAGGAGCTTAAGTGAGCTTCAAACTCCATAGCCAATTTGTATTGCTTGTTGCAGAGATCACAATAAAATACTTTGCGGATTTCGTTCACCTCTGTCTGGATTTTCTGCTCTCGTTCTGCTATTACCTGAATTTTCATAATGTGCACGAAGCAGGCAGTAGAAGCCACCAGGTAATAAAAACTGCAGGAAATTCTCAACACCTCCCAAACTTGATGTTCCCCTATGATATACCAATCCCATCAAAAGACAAACATATATGCTATATGCTGCCTTCTGCTATTAAATGTTGGGTTCCAAAAAGAAAAAACTAAAGCATCAAGCCTCACTTAGAAACTAACAGCTGACATATTTATAGTGAATAGTCATGAAATGAAGCAATACCTCCCGCTTTTTAGCATGTTCCTCAGTCTCTTCTACCTCAACATTAAGCTTTCTTCGCTGAATGTTTTCTTCTGCGGTGAAAAAATCATCTTCTTCTTGTTTTCCAACTCCTAATTTCGCATCTCTGATCCCAGACTTTATGGGCTCAGTTATACCTGCAGAATACGACCAGAAAGAGATCGTGTAAACCACAAAATTACAAGAAGAAAATGAAAAATCTTAATTCATTCTATGACATAGCCAAACCTTAAAAGAAATGAAAATAGAACATAATTCAAAATACTACTAAAGTACTATGGAAAATGTGAAATACTTAAAGAACATAACAAAGACTCAAAATAAATAAAGCAGCAAAGCAGTGAAAGCACTATTATATTCTTTATGGAATGCATCACAGCTATAGTGATGAAAGAATAAACTATTAATGGATTCAAGAGAAAAATGAAAGACAAATAATGTTATGTAAAATGTATCATAGAAGATAGTATTCAGCCGTCACAATTCACATACCTTGCTCATCCTTCCCAAGGCCCTTTCCTTTCCACCCCATTTTCTGTAGAAGCCTATACCCGACATTAGACGATGTTAACTGGGTGTCTAGTGATGCTCGCTCCACATTATCAAGATCAACATTTTCGGTAGGCCTGTGATTTTTAGGCAAGCGAAAATCGTCTGCCATATCCTCAATTAGAGATTCTTGATATGCCTACACCACAAATTGCATATGCCAAGTATTTAATATTGGGCAGGAAAGTAATATGAGAAATTCGATCTTTGTAAATTAAAATTTGTAACAAAAAACTTGCAATCATACTATTTACCTGCTCCCTTTCATTTTGCTGTTTATCTTGACTGCTTAATCCCTGTCTACCATACCACCTGTAATCCATTCTGTATCACCTAATACAAACATACAAAACCAATTATTCAAGTAAACATAAAGGCAGTACTACCAAAAGAAAACACAAACCAACAGTTACAATATTCACAACAATGCCAAAATATCTAGAGCCATGATTTTGCTATTGCAAGAGATAAAAAGAAAAATTACAGGAAAAACACAACTCCATAACCTAATAAACAGTTATAATTTAAGTACTAAATTACTGGTTGCCACGAATATAGTTGACATATGCAAGATCCAGAATAAAAAAAACACCAAGAAATCTCTTATGTATGATTGATCATAATTCATAACTAGGTTGCTACACACATGGATGTTGAATCGAGGTTCCTGATGTGAGCAAGAGAAGTTTTTTAATTGTGACCCAAGTCACCCAACTTGTGCTTTGTTTTGGTTCTGCTTCATATAATACCAAAAGGAGGGCAGCCCAATAAGGCATACCCTTCGCAGTATCACTATTTTTTTTTAATTTCTTCTGAAACAATGAAATGTAAATAAACTAATAAAATGCAACACCTGAAGCTAGAAGAACCTAGTAAAAGAGTAAACTTTATTCATGTTAATAACTGGTGAATAGAATCTCCTAGCAAGAGAAAGAAGATGGGCATTGAGCAATACACTGGTACAAGTACAGCAATCCAATCCAATCAAATTCCTTATGCCAGCTTCTACTAGACCCACCAAGCAAATAAAAACAAAAGCCTAACCAAGGTTTAAAAACTAACAAAGAAATTAATTTTTATGATAAGCTATGCCAATGGGTTTTCAGAAAATCAATAGCTCATATCTGCTATTGAGCTGTATTAGTATATGGAGCTTAAACCCCAAATAGACACAAAGTCCACCACACAACAAAATCATGTTTATACTTTGCCAAAAAAAATCATAAAACCAATTCTAAAAGTTTGAGAGTTTAGCAAAGCACTAAGATTGAGATCGAATTCAGAAACCCTAGACATATACAGCTTAACAAAGATACAAATTTGATGAACTAAAGTGCAAGAAATTATTAAGCTATATACACGAAGAAGCGAACCTTGGAGTGAAGGAGGAGATACTGAGAACAATTGCCTCCAGAGATCTCGAACTTGATTGCGTTTCTGAATTTTCTCGTCCACCGATCAACCACAGCAGAAAAGAGGAAGATAAAAAGGTCAATGAGCTCATTTGGGCTTTCCATGTCGACCCAATCACAGTTTGGGCTCAAATCTGGTCCCACTATGGGCTTTTTTAAGAGCCCAATTTCTGGGAAATAAAATTAAATGTTCATAGCATAAAGGTTTGATTAAAGATTTTTTTTTTGAAATAAATGTCACGTGCATATATTATATATTAATCATAACATTATAGATTCTAGACTTTGTGAGAGTGACAAGCTCTATAGGTATAGTTTAGAGCGAGCAAGCTCGTGTATAGTTGAACAATCAGATCAGATCCGACGATATAATAAATATGCATCTAAATCATATGCAGTTAACACTGTTATTACAATAATCATTGTTCAAATCCTAGTAGCTGAGAGATAAACCGTTCCTTCAACCATTGAATTAACTCTTGATGC
>JAYMSW010002686.1:0-13414 GCA_036897725.1 Erodium texanum | reverse complement strand
GCTCCTTTGGCCGTCCTGACGCCGTGCGCGGCGGCGTACTCTGTCTTCTGCATCTGGGTTGAATCCATGTTTTTTTTTTTTTGGAAAAAATGAGCTCGGAGTTTGGTTTTAGGATTTTTTTTGTTTGTTTCTCAATTCCTTCGTTTTCTCTCACTTTCTTTCTGCCCAAACAGGACAGCTGATTAGAAAATAACAGAAGATTCAAAAGATGGAAAATCAACCTTCATTGTTTTTGTGGGTTGGATGCAAATTATTGAAGAAAACAAATTTCACACGGAGAGAGATTTGCTCTGGTTTTTTCAGGGGAGGAAATGAAAAAATATTTTTGATGTGTTAAGGATTAATGTGGTTAGGTATATATAGTGTGAGCGAATTTAGAGGCTTGCACGATGATGATGATAGTGGAGGAGAACAGGGATTATTTTATTTATTATTCTAGTATAGAACCTTAAATTTTAAGTATTAACCAACTAATTATGCGATTGTGTCAGCACAGTGACGATTAGGGGATGATGTTTACCATGTGAATGATCAGTTTGGTAGGCCCAGCCCAAATGTTGCAATTAAGGTATGCCAACAACTTTAAAAAAAAAAAAACAAAATCGTCAAAACTTTAGAAAACTAGACAAATAATGAAAAGCAGAGAACATAAAATGTGTTTTTATAATCAATCTTTACTAAAAAGATGTTGTGAGTAATAGAGAAACTCTCGCCATTAGTCCTAATTTTGACTGCTTTATTTCATAATCACGATCTTTAACCTTTGCAATTTTGGATCTTCTGTTGGCATGTTTTTATTGTGTACTAGATGTTCTCCCCTTTAATAACTTTTTAATACTATATCGAGTGCAGAAGGGTAAGGACAAACATTTTCTCAAAGAACTAGAAAAAAGAAATCGTATTAAAACTAATACTTTGTAATGAGAAAACTAGACATATATAAGAATCAAATGAAAATCGAGAATATAAAAATCTTGCTTGGACCAAAGAGATTGCACTATGAATAACGTATGTTTGTAAGGTAGCAGCCCAACGTTGAAAAAGCATAGTTTGATACCTACGGACCCGAATAGCCCTAGGATGAGGATTATGGGCTACAGCTCTAAATAGCCATTACGAGGATCTCTCTTAAGTCTGGCTCTAGCCCATCAACTAGTTTATGTATGGGTTGCTTGTTTCACTTATTCAAGAATTCTCTGGATTACTCAAAACTCATTATTTAATTTAAGATTTTATTATTTGGCTCATTCTTACCATTTTGAGCATGAGTCAAGCATCTCATATTAGAAATGAGACTGGTCAATATAAGTTTGTATTACATATGTCTAAATAATCTGAACAATTGAATCAGTTTATCATTTAAATTTATATACAAATAGTATAATATTCATTTTACGAATCATCAAATAAAATACCACAACATCATCCATTTGTCCAAGTACACAAGAACATCCATCATGTAGTCAACACTCAATACAGTGGTTCACACAATCATATGCACCTGTATATAGAATATACAAGAGTACATAACTAAAAGCTTCAATTATTCTTCAAACCATGTTCTGTTCCAACATCAAATAATTCAACACCATCATTGTTGTCAACATTGTTGCTCTTGTTTTCAAAGCTTATCTTCAAAATCCATAGAAAACTCTCCTTTTTCCTTGATCATATATAAGAACCAGAAGAAGAAGAAGAAGAAAGAAACCAGAAAGGCCCACTCCACATGGTGATCATAAAAAGTTTTCAGAGTTTGGCCTATAGAATTCTACTATAAATCATACGTAGATCTTACGCATTCAGCCCATAAATGTGACATTTTCGAGGAGAAGAATGTGAATACAAAATGAGCATAAAGCATCATTATTGGATTTAGCATCAAAACAATGTTTTTAATAAAGGTAGTTGAGACATTTTCATGTATATAATAAGTATATATACTACGAAAGAGTATAAAATGGTAGGTCCCTAGGTGTTGAGTGACTTCTGCCATTGCCAACCCTTCTCTGCAAAAAAAATGTTCATTTAACATCTTGTGCCATTAATTATCAGAAAAAAAAAAAAAAAAATCTTGTGCCATTATATCCCATCCATTATAGTACCAGACAACATCAACACCCCCTAGATTTATGAATACATAATATTATTACCCATATACATACAATTAGCGTTACATTAACAGAGTTGGGTCTTTCTTCGACCTTCACTTTCACTAACCGCACAACATCTTTTCTTTTGCATTCACAATCTGGTAAATCACATTCACTTATATTCATCTATATACTGTTTTCACTTTAACTATATTTGATTGTGAATTTATTTTTTTAATTACCTTAATTTTCATAAATTTTTTTATTTATAAAATCAGTTAGTTTACTACTCATTTTTATAAAATGACAAAATTATCATCAGATTTAAATCCTAACTCTCTCAACCCCGAACCCAAACCCCTAACATGAACTATAGAATTGGGAAGACCATAATACCCATATTTTTCTTATTACTTTCCAAAACCATGTCATTTAAATGGGGTTTTAATGGCATTGTTCTGAAAATTAGAGTTATGTTTCAATGTAATTAAAAAGATAAATTCAAAATTGAGTATAGTTAAATAAAAATGGGTTATAAATAAACATTATCGGATATAATTTACTCTTCAGATTTCAACATTCTCTTGTTTATTAGGTTAAACTTTTAGACAAGTCACAAATATATGCTAAGAAACAATAAAATCCATAAAAAAAAATAATAAAAAAAAGATCACAGGTTCATAATCCCAATTCCCAGCACTACCAAGAAGAAACAGAGGACAGGACTGACCTTTTTTATTTTTTGCTTATCTTTTTCCAAGTAATTGCATGTGAAAGCCTCAATAATTTGTCATGCACCAGTGGGTCCTTTTCCTTGGAGAGCCAACCCTTCCTCTTTTGTTCTCTTGCTAAAACTTCAACAATCTCTCTCTCTATCTCTTCTCCCACACACTACTTTGTGTCTCTCTCTGTTCCCCTTTTTTTTTTTTTTACTCTTCCCTCACCCACCATCTCTTATCTTTGCTCTCTCCATCAATGGTGTTGCTCAGGCTCTTTCTCCTCCTCCTCCTCTGTAAAGGGCTCCTCTGTTTTAGAGACTACAAGGTCCTCAACCTCCAAAAACACCAATGGGATATGAATTGGAAGCAGAGGCAGATTGAGAGTGGCTTCTCAACTTGTCACTCTCACAAATCTAGTGAGTTTTGGTTTTCACAAAAACAAAAACATGTGTATTTGCAGAAGCTCTTATCTATCAGCTAATGGCTGCTGCCATAGCCTTTTTCTACTCCTTTCTCCTCCTTGGGATCTGTTAACTTGTTGCTATTTATGCACTTTCTTGCTTTCTGGGAACATCCATTATTGCTCAGCCTATCTAGATTATGCAGATTAGCCTTTATTGTCATGTTACCTGAACTGGGTTCTCCTTTGTTTATCAATTCAGGGACTCAAAATGGCACAACCATACTTGAAATGAAGCATAGAGACCACTGCTCTGAGGAAACCAATACCATCGCTGACCTGAACAAGAAGCTCAAAGAACGCTTAATCTTAGACGATTTCCGAGTCCGGTCACTCCAATCCCGGATCAAAACAACCCTCACCGGAGAAGGACCCGATTCCGAAATCCCCTTAACTTCCGGCATCACACTCGACACTCTGAACTACATTGTGCAAGTAGGCATCGGAGGTAGGAACTCGACACTAATTGTGGACACCGGGAGTGACCTCACGTGGGTCCAATGCCAGCCTTGTAACTCATGTTACACTCAGAAAGAGCCTCTCCTTAACCCTTCCTTGTCCCCTTCTTACCAACCCCTCCTCTGCAATTCCTCCACATGTCTCTCCTTCCACCCCCCCCAACCGAATTCCGGACCCTGCGGGGGCTCCGCCCCGCCGACCTGCGACTATGACGTCAGCTACGGCGACGGCTCCTTCAGCAGAGGGGACCTCGGGGTTGAAACCCTCAACCTCGGCTCAACAAGGGTCGACGATTTTGTCTTCGGTTGTGGTAGGAACAACAAGGGTCTGTTCGGTGGAGCTTCGGGTCTTATGGGTTTGGGTAAGATTAATGTTTCGATTGTTTCTCAAACGAACACAATGTTCGGTGGAGTTTTCTCCTACTGCTTGCCCACCACAGAGGCTCCGAGCTCGGGCTCTTTGGTTCTCGGGTCGAACTCGTCGGTTTACAAGAACTCAACCCCAATTTCGTACACTAAAATGGTCACGAATCCGCAACTCTCCAGCTTCTACTTCCTCAACCTCACCGGGATCAGCATCGGCGGCGTGGCCGTACAAGCCCCAAAAGCCGCGAGCTTTGGTACAAGTGGAATGTTGATTGATTCCGGAACCGTGATCACGAGGCTTCCTCCTTCGATGTACGATGCTTTCAAGGAAGAGTTCTTGAAGCAGCTTTCTGGGTTTCCTTCTGCGCCGGGCTACTCGATCTTGGACACGTGCTTTAATCTCAGTGGGTTTCAAGAAGTGGACATTCCGACGGTTAAGATTCACTTCGATGGGGACGCTGAGATGGCCGTGGATGTGACTGGGATCTTTTATTTTGTCAAGAGTGATGCGTCTCAGGTGTGCTTGGCCGTGGCGAGCCTTTCGTACGAGGACGAGATTGGGATTATTGGGAATTTTCAGCAGAAGAACCAGAGGGTTGTGTATGATACTAATGAGTCCAAGTTGGGTTTTGCTGGAGAAACGTGCAGCTTCGAGTGAGCTCAACAGTTATAAATGTGCTGGTTTGTGTGATGCGTGTGTGTGTGAATATATTACTTCAATTTTCAGAGAAACATATAAATAGCTTTTAGTATCATCAACAGGACTATATGTGGAAGCAATTTGAGATTTGAGTGTCGTGTAATAATGTTACTTCCCAATGGAGGGGGCAAAAACAGAGCCTAACTGTATATTGATTGCTTCATAACTTTTTTTAAATGTAGGATTTGTGTGAAAGTATCACAATTTGAATTTATAGAGGAGTCAAGTTTTAATATGAAATTTGAGGACACATTCATTGTCAAGACCCAAGATTGGCTTATGTGGTTCCTTGTCATGCTTGCGTGGAAATCGCTACCCAGGCACTAAATTATTTAAATATGAGTGTGGATAAGAATTTAAGTCATCATACTTATTCTGAAAATGCACTGAAGATGAACATAATGCAAGCGGAAATGGATATGCTGATGGCCCAACAGTTTAAATGGCTCGGCCCAAATAATGATGATTCTATTTTGGACTTTTTGGTATCTTTAGTTTTTTAATCATAACTTTGTCTTCCGAGTGAGAAACTTGATTTTTTTTTTCTCATCAATTTGTATATAGGAAAGAGTCAATATTATAATATGCAAAAATAAAAAGACACTTCTATTTGACTTTTAATTACGAGCAACTTCTCATCCAAAAAAAGAAAATTACGAGCAACTTGTTAACAAAAGAAAAAAGAAATTTAAGAGCAACTTTTATAGCCAAAAGAAGCTTATAATGTCATTTGATTCTATATTTTTATTTGTGAGAGAGATTTAACATAAGCTGAAGAAAAAAATCTAGAAGTAAAAGTGAAATCCAATAGAAGTAGAATAAATAAATGTGAGGAATAATATTGTAGTTTTGACATTTCAACTCTCTTTTCTCTCTACGCACACAAAAGAATAAATAAATGTGAGGAATAATATCGTAGTTGTATGAGAAAAAGAGGATGACTCTCTTGTCTTTTCCTCTCCCCCTCTGTCACTGTTCCCCGAGCTTCCTCATTAGTCCACGTCGTTCTCCGCTTCCCCGATATCATTTATGTCTTGGCGCGACCATCTCTTGCTCTAATTTCAGGCTTCTCATCGTTGTCGGCGTCCTCTTTTTTCAGCCGTTTGGCAGCGAGCCTCCTTGGCACTAAAACTAGATCTCGTCTCGCTCCAGGGGGTCTAGAACCTCATGCGTGGTCGTCCTGGCGTCTTGGTTCTAGTCCAACCACCTCTTCCTTCTGCCTTCGTCCGCCTTGCGTCTTTCCTGTTTCCGGGCCGCTCATGTCCTACAACCCTTCTCCTTTCGATCTTGTCGTACTCCCCCATGCCTTCGTGCTTTCCCGTCTTGTCTTGTCGGACCCTTGGCCTCTTCGCTGCGTTGCCGATTGACCTCGCCCCCGGTCTTCTGGGTCCCAGTCTTGGTGTTATTCCCTTACCGGAGCTTAGTCTCATCCTCTATTCGTTCGCCTCATTGCTAGAATCCGTTTTGGTCATTCAACGACACCCTCTCATCCGTCGACTTCGGCATCCTCGAGACCCCGAGCAGTACGACTCTTTGCATGAGATGTCGTTCCTGTTCCTCATGTCACGTGTGGGTTGTTGATTTTCCCTAGGCAGTTGCTCCTTTGGTCTTGGGCTAGTTTAATTCTCCTTTGAGCCTATATGTTGTGGGCTTCTTCTCTTATAACAAGTCAAATTGTACCCTTTTGTTCTCGTTATACCTCTCATGATCTTACCTTCCTGTTTTAAGTAACTTGATCATCTATAAAATAAAATCAATTTTTGCTTATAAGAAAGTAATAATACTGTTACTAACACTCAAACCATGATCTATAAAATCAAAGTTAAAAATTAAAGTTACTTAGTCACCCATGAGTTTGGATACGTAAGAAACTTATTATCATTAATTTACATGTAAATTTTTGATCGTTTGTTAATAATCAGCACATAAATAAATAAAATAGTGGTAATTTGAGTATAGGTTCAAATGAAAGAGGAAAAAAGGAGACCCTAAAATCAATTAATTACATTGAATGAAAGTGCATGGGAAGTCCACTTGTGCCCCATAATCCATAAATGGGTGGACTTCATGTGAAAAATGATTTGTTAATGTCTACCCATAGACTTGTTTGTAACGAACCCATTACCCTGAAATCACATCTATTTAATATTAGGTTCTTACAGTGTGGGTTGGTCCAACCTTTTTTTTTCTTGACTTACTCTATGGTTCTTTTTTAGGGGTAAGTACTTTTTCTTTATATTTATTGGAGTGCCAAGTTGTTTGAGTTGGTAAAAATTAGGAGTGGCTAAGAGTAACCCTAAGGTAGCATGGGTTAGTTTTGGTGTTGGTGGTGTCACGTCGATAAACGTGAAACTGTGTGTTTGGTGTGGCATTAACGCTGGCCTAAAACAAGACAAACCGTTGATGGCATAGTCCCGATGCTAACAATTGTTTAATATTTATTTTTATATATTATTATACATAAAAGAGAAACTACATATCAAGATAACATACATAGAAAAACAAACAAACAATATAACAACGAAAATACGAAGAAAAAAAAACTAAAAACAAACAACACAATTGCATGTTCGTTGACGCCTCATCTTCCGCGTTGTCGTAGGTTTACGTGTCATCGACACCAGCTCCAGAATTAACGCTGATGCTGGCTTGACAGCGGAGTCAACAGTTGCTAATGCGGAACTAATAACGCTGCTACCTCGCTAATGCCGATATTAATACCGACTAGCTCCTACCGTTCACCTTGCCCTGATAATTGAGAAAGTAGACCCAAGGCATAAACTTTTAGGGGTTTTATAATTTTACGGAAATAATGAAGTTTCCTCTTGTAGTCTTTTTTTAGTCATTTGAGTTTAATTTTTTATATTTTACAAAAACTAAATATTGTATAGGTTTAATCAATTATTGTAAATTTACAAAGTTTTATGCGATAGGTCAAGTCACATGTAATAGGAGAGTTCACTCGATGAGGATTACGGAATGTAATATCTCTGTATTTGGATTTGTAAGACCCTTGCTCAGGTCGTTCAAATGATTGTCATGTATATCACGGAGATATATAATATTGGAAGAAGTTTTATTTCAAAAAAAAAAACAATAGTTTATGGTTTGGCCCTGTGGGATTGAACTTTTTTTTTTTCTGAATATTTCCATTAAAGGCATACCTTTTTTTTCAATTTCTTTCCTAATTTGGATAGCTTATTAATGTCATTTAATTATCAGCCTACAATTCATAAGAAAAGTACTGTCTATAGACTCTTAGAGTAACCACAATACATGATGAATCTGGTTACATCACCAAAAGAAAAAAAAATTATTCGTCCTTCAAATTTTTGAAATTTTCATACATTTCATGACTATGTGCAGTGTCCTAGTTACATCATTTTTGACTTCATTTGTGAACAGTGTAAAAAAATTCATAAATACAGAGTCGGAAAAACCTATATAAAAATTGTATACGATTGTTTATTAAAACTAACGATTTCGAAGTTACTTTAAACCAGATATAGAAATTACAGTATCTTTATTGATTTTTATAAAACTTATTTTATATAAATACATGGCTATCAAGTTTTAAAAATATCATATTTAAATAAAAAATTAACCAATGCATTTTTTGTTGTGAAAATAAATAATTATTTGATATATAATAATTAATAAAAAATAATCTATTTGATATAAATAATCATTTCAATAAAAAATTATTAGTTTTTTTGTGTAGTTATTTTAAAAATACTGTAATTGTATACTTGTAAAATATGGGTTATTAAAACAAAACCTATCGAGACGAATCAAAACATATGTGATGAGTTTTTCTTTCTTGTCGTAAGAAACAATCACCAAAATAAATCTTAACAATAATGTTACAATGTTTAATTCACCTAACTCGCGTAACACTATTTCACTTAATATGATCCATTTTCTCGTACCACTGACGTGGTTACCTGGATATATACCAGGAGTAGAAACCTATTATCTTTATATGTTATTAATTATGTGTGTGGTTAGATACACTACGGATAGGGGCACTATAAAAAAAAAAACACCGAGGCTCGGTCTCCGATCAATTTAAAAGAGAATGTTCTTACACATAACACAACACACAGAGTCCAAGTAACGACAATTCACATCCAGTCGGCCATTTCACTCTCTCTCTCTCTCTCTTGCCGGCCGGCGCTTAAACCACCCATTCTTCTCCTTGGATATATACGTGACCTATTCATCTCCATTTTTTTTTAATCAAACCCTCAAATCCTTCATTATCACACAGCTTAGCTCTTCTCCACTTTATCAGCTTTCATGGCGAAGATCTCCCAAAAAATCCAGAGAAACACGGCTGCAAAGAACACCGATGATGCTTCCGTGACTACGACCAAGCCCAAGAGGATCCGCAAGTGCGCCCCTCGTGACTCGCCGCCCCAGCGCAGCTCCATCTACCGCGGCGTCACCAGGTCGGTTCATTTATTACGAAGCAGTTCTAAAGAGGATCCATGTTATGTGACACTTTTTCGAACCAAACTCTGATATCATGTTAAACTTATGACTGGTCCAACCTTAAAGTTTAATTTGATGATTTGTTTTCAGGCACCGGTGGACGGGGCGATATGAAGCTCATTTGTGGGACAAGAATTGCTGGAACGAGTCTCAGAACAAGAAAGGAAGGCAAGTTTATTTGGGTGAGTTTTAAATTTTATTCAAAAAATGACAATATATGAATTATATGAATTTTTCATTTAATTTTTGGAGGGTATTGGGTTGTTATTAGGAGCCTATGACGATGAACAGGCTGCAGCACACGCTTATGACCTGGCTGCATTGAAGTATTGCGGACAAGATACAACTCTCAATTTCCCTGTAATTTTTTCAACCATTATTCATCTTTAATGTAAATTTTTAAATGTTTTGTCTCATCATTCCTGTTAAAATTAATAAAAACAATTCCAGCTCGTAACTTACCAAGAAGATCTGAAAGAGATGGAGGGTGTATCCAAAGAAGAGTATATCGGATCTTTGAGGAGGTACAACTTTAAACCCAGGTCGTGATCAAAATGTACAAATTATACGTATGGTATCAATTTAATTCATTGTTTTTAATAGAAAAAGTAGCGGATTTTCTCGAGGAATTTCTAAATACAGAGGTGTCGCAAGGTATAGTCATACTCATTAACGAGTTTTTCAACACCTTTTCTTATGTTTCCTGAAAATTAATATATGATTGTAGGCATCATCATAATGGAAGATGGGAAGCTCGAATCGGACGAGTATTCGGGAACAAATACGTTTATCTTGGAACATACGGTAATTAAATTTACTAAAATCATTCATGAAATGTAGTTGGTTAGGTAATAGGTATTAGATAACCGAACTTGGCCAGCTTACATTGGCTACTATTTAAACATCCTTTTTCGTTAAGGCCCCGTTTCGCATAAATTTTTCCAACCCTCAACCGAAATTGCCAACCGACTTCAATTCTCCCATTAATAGCATCGTCTCCTTTTTCCCATTTTACCCTTCACACTTTTACTTGATTTACTTTACGTCCGATTTGACAGCCACCCAAGAAGAGGCGGCCACGGCGTACGACATCGCGGCAATCGAATACCGTGGACTTAACGCCGTTACGAATTTCGATCTCAGCCGTTACATTAAGTGCGTGCCTTCTAACAACACCGACCAGAGCGAATCGAATCTCTCCGACAAGGCTGTAGCAACCTCATCTGAGAGCCCTTCAACTCCGGCGGAGATTGAGCGACCTCGCCGGAGCTTTCCAGACCACATACAGACGTTCTTCGACTGTCCCGATTCCGGTAGCTCTGTTGACGGAGACGATACCATTTTTGCTGAACTGAGCTCCTTTGCTTCACCCACCATTTTCCACTGCGACCTTGATTCGTAGCAGTGTAATAATGGAAAATGAAGAATGGCTGGAGATAGTCATTAGTTTTTTTTTCTCCTTCATTTCTTGTTATTATATAAGGAAATCGAGAATTATTTGGTAATTAACTAGTTTCCGTTCATTTATGTATAGAAACATTTGTTGATCTAATAAGACAATCGCAAGATTGTAAAACCCATGAATTTGATTAAGTTTGTTTTAAACCGATGGTGTTTGGATATATGTTTAGGGCATGACAGTAGCTTTGGATACTGGTTTTAGATAATTTTTTTATTTTGTTTTAATTCAAATTATGTTTACATATGAATGAAATTAATTGCTGTATTACATATATAAGAAAAATCAGAGTTTATTTGATTTTTATATAGATATATAAAGATGATCGTTGGAATTGAACAATCATTTTTTTTTCAAACATAATGCCGCGTGGCACCTTCTAATTGGAAGAATATCATCAGAGGCCGGAGGCTCGTACTTGTTGGAGGCCGGATTCCAACCTTGTATATGTCATCGTAGACCACGACTGTGATTGCACGTAAGGATGATAAAATATCTAAATTCGATTTAGAGATTAATCGTATCACATTCCAAATGAAATGAGTTATGATAATGATATTTCGGAGATCATGACAATTGTTATCCACGTTATGTTTGATATAAATTTTGAAAATAATGAATTTTTATATCTGATCAAAACAAGATTTAAAATTAAATACGAAAACAAGAATAAGTCAAAGAATACATGCACAACTTACTCCTTAATATTTTTTCTTATCGACCGATCTATTACTGAACCAATTAAAATGTAGCAGCTAGATTGGTGTCTATCAGAATAGCTAGGTGACCCCACCATGATCGGTGATGTGTTGAAGTGCACCAACAATGGAGGCTTTTCAAGTAAGTAGCTGCTACTGTCCTTACATGTCAGAAACTCTCTGACTGCTGTGTCCTACATACGGAGAGCCTCAAGGACGTTAGTAGTTGGGGGCTACCGTCCTAATAATTTCGGGGTACTGTTCTTTAGGTAGTGTCTCAGTAACAGTACTAACAATTCCATGTCATTTTAGGACATGTCACGACATCCTTATCACATGAAGATAATTAGTTGTGTCCTAACATAGTCTTGTATTGGATGTACAAAGATCCATGAACAAAAGCACATGCGAACAAAAATGGTTTTGCACTTTCAGCTTCACGAGTTTGAATCAAAGCCCCTTCTTTTATAAGCAAATTAACATGTATGTGTACATGAATGGCTCAGTAGAAATACAAGTTCAGTGTCACAATGGATCCTACAGGGAATGAAATGTTACGGATTTTCAATTTTTCCTTGACAGAGGCCGCGGTAGCTGTAACGTCCTTCAAGAGACACAAAGCTTTCTCGGCTCCTGTCAAGCCCGAGCATGCATCGGTGACCCCTAAGGGTAGAGATAGACGGCGCAGAGAAAGCCTAGGAGAGTTAGGGCCGTTAACAAGAAGTGATGCCTTTGAAGAAGTTCTGAGAAGCTCCCGAACTCTTCCCTTGGGAAGAACTTCTTCAATGGTGATGGCGTCTTAGGAGAAGATACCATAGTTGTTACTGTTAGTACGCTTATCTCCCTCAACAAACATGGAAGCTGTAACGAAATTGAGGATTAAAACAAAACATGTTGAGAGAAAAGGTGAAACAAAGGCGAGTTATGGCTTGTTTGAGAATTGAGATTACCCTGAAATTCGCAAATAATGATGATAGGTTCATGTTTCTCATGATGCACAGATGTAAACCGCACTTACATTTCCTGCAAAGGGCTTTGCACAAATCATGAGCTATTGTAACCATGAACAACGCCTCACAAATCCAATAGGTTATAATATATGAAACTAAAAATTCAAATATTGTGTTGTTTACATTTCTTTTCTTCTTGTTTATAGGTTAAGATAAATTGATAATGCAGCCTCACACCATCCAAATAAGTACAGAAACAGGAGCTAACCTCGAATCACTATATAACCCGGAGACAAAATCACAACAACAATAAAAAAAAACATGATTTTTACAAATACCCAGAAACCAAATCTTCAAGAACAGGGCACAGAAGACAATAGAACAACAAAAACAACCAACATTGAATCAAACGCAGCAATTCAGAAAGAAGAGAAGGGGGGGCGAAACTTACAGTTGAGGAAAATGGGATTCGGTTTTGGGAACCAGAAAACAAGAAGCGGCTCTGCTTTTGTTTGAAATTAGATTAGCTGGAACTCCATTTTTAGAAAGAAAATTGGGGTATCTTCTTTCTCGGCCTCAGATGAACTCGGAGCCATCTCGGTGCCGCACTCTCGCAACTACGGATTTATAGCTTTTTAAGATTAGGAGATAAAGGGGGACTATAAGGACATTTCGGTAAACTAATTATCTAAGTACAATTAAATTAGATAATCACCTGTCGTAACCACTAAATTTAGTTCGGTTGAGCAATGATCAATTCGTGGATTCTATTTGAAATATATGAATTTTGATCAAAATGATATTTAAGTTAGTCGAAAGATATAATAAATAAGAGAGCTTGTATTAAATTCTAGTTTTATGTTGTTGTTGTTGAAAAAATTAAATTCTAATTCAGGTAAAAATACTAATTTTTTTTTTTAACACAAATATGGCCAAAAGCTGTAATACATTGCCCAAGTAATGTATAAGAATATACCGTACATCAACTAAACGTTCGGGGCATACCTCACGTCCCGCCTC
>JAYMSW010002685.1:0-13414 GCA_036897725.1 Erodium texanum | reverse complement strand
CGTTTCTCGCTTCCCAAACAGAACCACACCAGGGCAGCATCACTCATCATCCGCAGACGTTTCTTTCTCTAGAATCTCAATCTGGGTAAAAATTTCTCCCCTTCTCAATTATTTTTTGTGTATCTTATCAATTTTCTGCAAATGATTTGTTGTATTTGGCTGAAAATGTGTTGTGTTCAATGGGTTGTGACTGGAATTTTTTTGGTTTCAGTTTGTATTGCTTGGTCTGATGCAAGTTCTGTAATTTTTGATCTTCTGTTCAATTTTGTGCTCGCCAGTAAGGGTGTTGATGAATATTCAAGTTCTGTGTTGTTATTCTATTTGGGAAACTAATTTACTATGTTAATCTGAGTTCTATTGCTTGATTTGATGCAAGTTCTATAATTCGATGCGTATGTTGATTGTCTACTAGTTCATGTTCTTGTAAATTTTGTGGTGTTGATAAATATGTAATCAGGATAAATATGCAAGTTTTCTGTTGCTATTCTATTCGGCAAAGCTGATTTGCTATGTTTTTTTTTTCTCAATAAATGTGTGTGGTTTATAGGTGTATTTTGAGTTGCAAATCTTCATCGATTTTAGGAAACACTGATCGGATGTTGAAAAAGAGTGTGTCTGTTCTCAAATGTATCAGGAGCCTACCCTTGTTGAGAAATCATAGCACTGTTGCCGAAGCATCATATTTTGAAAGATCAACCGATCATAGAGCTGAGAACTTGTTGGGAAATCATCAAAATCCAAGTGGGTATTATGATAATCCTCGAAATGAGTTTCGTGGCAATGTTGCTGTAGGACGTGGAAATTTTAGTGAGCATTTTGGAAATAATAACAGGGAGTTTCAGCAGAACTCGAGGGCTGTGCAGCACAAGTGGAACGGGGTTGATGGTGGATATGGACATATGCACAACCAATATGAAGCTCTTCATGAGGGCCGTGCAGAAGTGAGGCAGAATCGTGATGGGTTTAATTCACAATATGCAAATTATGCTCACAGTATCGGACAAGATTGGCAGAATACTAATGTGGGTGAGCATCGGAATCAGCAGAGCCCAAGTTATGGACAATATCAGCAAAACCGAAACACTGAAGAATATCAGCAATACTCAAATGTCTTGCCAAATAGAAATGTGAGTTCACACGTGTCTAGTCATACTAGACCTGAAGAGGAGTTTATTGAGTCATCTGAAGCTATCTATCACCAAGGTAGCCTTGAGGAGCTGGATGGTTTTTGCAAGGAGGGGAAAGTGAATCAAGCTGTTGAAATGTTGGGATTGCTCGAAAGAAAATCTATTCCTGTTGATTTAGCCCGATGTATACAACTATTGGAGGCGTGTGGGGATGCCAAAGGTCTGCAAGAAGCTAAAGCTGTTCATGAGTACATTATAAGATCAGTGTCCCAAATCGAAGCCACTACCTATAACATCATCTTAGAAGTGTACTTAAAATGTGGTTCTTTGGATGATGCAACCATGGTATTCAAGCAAATGCCGGAGCACAATTTGGCATCTTGGAACATTATGATAAAAGGGCTTGCAAAGAACGGCCTTGGGGAGGAGGCCATTGATTTGTACACGGAGTTCAAGAAAACAGGACTTAAACCAGATGGTGAAATGTTTATCGGACTTTTCTCAGCATGCACTGTTGTAGACGATATTGTTGAGGGAATGTTGCACTTTAAATCAATGAGTAAAGAATTTGGATTAAGCCCATGTATGGAACACTATGTGGGTATTGTAGACATGTTGGGAAGTGTAGGGTGTATTGATGAAGCCTTAGAGTTCATTGAGAACATGCCTTTGGAGCCAAGTATTTATGTGTGGGAAAGGTTGATGAATCTATGCAGAGTTCATGGGTCTGCGGAGCTTGGCGATCGTTGTGCTGAAATTATCAAGAATTCTGATCCTTCCCTCTTAAATAAGCAATCAATGGCAGGTCTTGTCCCAGTGAAAGTTTCAGACTTTGTGAGTGACAAAGAAAAGAAGAGATCGGGAGGTGAGAGTATCATGGAAGTGAGGAGCAGGATCCATGAATACAGAGCAGGAGACAAATCCGATCCTCAGAGTGATAAGATCTATGCACAGCTGAGATGCTTAAAGGAACAAATGAAAGAAGCTGGTTACGTGCCACAGACTAGGTTTGTGTTGCATGATGTGGATCAAGAAAGCAAGGAGGAAGCGCTTCTTTCTCACAGTGAGAGGCTTGCCGTTTCCTATGGCCTCTTTAGCAGTGCTGCACGCTCACCTATTCGTGTGATCAAGAACCTTCGAGTTTGTGTTGATTGTCACAATGCGCTGAAGATCATTTCCAAGATTGTGGGGAGAGAACTCATTATGCGCGATGCCAAGAGGTTCCATCATTTCAAAGATGGGATCTGTTCTTGCAATGATTATTGGTGAAGGTGTTAAAATCCAAGGTATTTGTTTTGTTTTAGTTCTTTTGTACATTATTATTGTCTACATCCAACTACCTTAACTTCAAAAAAATAAAATCAGATAGCTCTTTTTTTGCCAAATTGACAAAAGTGCCCTTGACCTTAATCTATAAAAAAAATACTGTTTTTTTATCTTAATAGTTTTATCTTTTAAGTGGTCTTTTTACGTCTACTTAACTGTTTTCTACATCTAATCAAAATGTTTTTTGTAGTTATGAAGTGTTTTGAGATTAGTGTGAAGGGCATTTTCATCATTTTTGTCAAAAAAGAGCTATCTGCAATTTTTTTGAAAGTTTAGGTAGCTGGATGTAGAAGTTGAAAGTCAGGGATAGTTATGTGCAAAAGACGTAACTCTTATTATTAAGGAAACAAACACTTTTTTAGAATGAATCTCTTGATAATTGAATAGTTAGTCCAAAAGGGCCAACAGAAAAATATGTTACTATAGAAAGAAAGTTCCCCAAAAGGGCACAACATGTCCTACAACCTCAAGGGTGTGATTAAGGGCAAAAGGGTCTTCCCGAACGAGCCCTATGGCTTGGAATGACAAAGTGCCTAATCCTTCCTTCTTGTTCTTTCAAATAGCCTTCACACAAGAAGCCCTTGGAGAATCGATCCTCTACAGCCCTGTCCACATCATGCACAAACACATCAGTCTCACCGTTCTCTCTGTTCCTGGCCATCAAGCCAGCGGTGTAGATGGCACTCATCCTCCCCGGTGCACCATCATGGTACCCTGTGGGTGCATCCACCATAATCAAATCCCACTCCACATCATAGACATCGCTAGGGAACCCTTTGATTGCGAGGCTGCATTTGGAGAATCTAGGGTCGCCCACAACCTTGCACTCCTCAGATTCCATCCCAGACTCAAAGAGCTCATCAGCTTGGTGCCTTTTGGTATCGTAGGTGACGTGATAAGCCTCCAGATTGGGCAGCTTCTCCTTGATCTGCCCAATCCACGCCTTGTCCTCCTCGAGGAACACTGTCCGTCCTCCAGGGTTGAGGGAGGTCCACATGAGGCTGTCGTGCCCCAAACCAAAGACCAGGAAGTTGCAAGGCGACTTCTTTTCTAGGACACGAAGAGAGACTGAGATCTCTTTTAAGGTCTGTTGTGGGGTTATGTTTGTGGTGACGTAGTGGACTAAGGCATTGGCTAGGGAAGGTGCGATTTTGTTGCACGTTGGTGCTGTGATCGATGGGTCGGGAAGAGTTGGGCAATCTGATGATGTTGTTGGACTTTTTGGTTCTTGTTCTTGTTCTGGGTCTTGATCTTCATTGACTTTGGTTGACTCACTTGACAGGTGGTGTGGAGATGTTGAAGAAGGTGAAGAGCCTGATTTCATGATCAAGATGATGAGGAGGAAGAGCAAGAAGAAGCTCAAGAGAATGAGCTTCAAATTGGTTGAAACTTTGGGCTTGGAGTTGGACCTCATGTCTATAGAGAGAAAGAGAGAGAGAGATGAAACAACTTTGCTCTTTGGACAAGAAGGAAGTGAAGGCCTTGTGTTAGAGATGTACCTATTTTTGTAAGGGAGAGGAAGTGAAAAAATATGGGGTGGTTGATGATCAAATGATTAAACAAATTATTCTTATTCTTGTCTAACAAACATGATAGTCACTCATAATTGTTACTTACCTTCCTACCTAATACAAGACTTGTCTTGAATGACGAAAATACCCTTTCATGGAAAAAATCAAAGCTATTTTCGTCATTTCATCGAAGACTTACGAGTTTGTTTTCCTTTCTAAACTTCAGATGAGTGACTTGTTTCGTTTAGGATTTTGAGTCTGATGTGATGCTCGATATCTGTGTATTATTGTAACTGATAAATTTGTATGCAACTGTTTGAATCATTGAGACTTGAGGATGAAGCAAGATTATTGGGGATGGAAGAGTAAAAGAGGGAGCATCAATGGTGTGGACATGAGAACCCACCATGATAATGGAACACAAACATATGGTTGGTGGATCTGCAAAGGTTTGTTGAGTTGAGGTTGATATGTTCTGTAATATATCTGATTTTTGTATAGTGGAAGGTGTGATGTAGGTGGGAGAGGTTGATGATATAATATTAAATATCATATTTTGCAGTTTGTTTATGAATATTAATTAATTGTTTGAAACATAATTGGTGTTGTGTTGTGTGCTGGCTTTTGTTGAAATCGTGATTAGGAGTGGTTATTATGTCTCTTTTGCTTTCTTCATTATTCATTAATCAACAATATACATAAAATAATTACATTTTTTTTAACTTGAATTTGATTATCATATTTTTTTTTTGCTTTTGGTGCATTTTATCACAAAAATCACTGGATTCTAAATTTGTTATTCATTGCAAGTTTCTATTGATTTACAATTAGTTATCAAAATTGAAAATGATAATTAATTTGTCTAGTTATATGTACCATCATCAAAACAGGCAGCTGCGCACCTGAGGTAGCGGAGGCCTATGGTATTAGAGAGGCATTATTATGGGCAAAGGCGAATGCAGATGAAGAGACCACCATTGAGACTGATTGTCAATTGGTAGCATCAGCTATCAACCAAAGGAAGAAATGGGCTGGATGTTTAGGAGGTATTATTTCTGATTGTATTTCTATAGTTTCAGACTTAACCTCTGCCAAGGTTCATTTTATTCCACGCTCAGCAAATCATGTAGCTCACTTTGTAGCTCAGAAGTCATTAGTCTGGCATGACCAATATTGGTCCGGGAATGAAATCCCACCAGAGCTAGATGTTGTTCTTTTGGCGGATTATCCCGCTTAATGAATATCTTCCATATTCCACTAAAAAAAAAGTGTTTATATATTTTAAAATTCAAAACAAATATGATGGATAAAATTAGTATAATTATTATTTAAAATTATATAATTAGATAAATGAATTATAATCTATTTTTCTAAAATTATAATTGATTTCGTATTATTTGGGGAAATTGCCTGAATTAGATCTTTTGAAATGTCCTTAATACCCCTATAGACAGGCACTATTTACGAAGAAGAGGACAAGTAAAACCTCTATAGCTGTAGGGTTTAAGGGATTTAAGCTCCGTGCCTGTGTCTGTTTCTGGGTTTTATCTGTCTCTTTCACTGTCACGAGTGCTACTATTTGCAGAAACATCGTATTCTCCTCCCAATTGCGAAACCCAATCCAGAGAAGAGCGAGCGGGAGGTTAAAGATGAAGTTTTCGGTGGCCAGAACAGCGAGGGTTGGGGTCCTCCAGGTGGGTCCGGTGGAGCTCGAAACGCCGTCGCTTCTCCTCTCGACGCGGAAGGGTCTGCCCCATTTCGTGCCGCCGGACCTCCTCCCCTCTCTCCCTTCCCCTGACTCTGGTCTTCTCCAAGTCAGTCCTCTCCATTTGTAAGCTTCTATTTCCTATGCCCACCAACTGTTTGTGGAATTGTCTGTGAGAGATTGAGGAATTTTAGTGCTTTGTTGAGTCCATGGTTGGTTAGCTGCTGTTATTGCAAGAATTTGTATTTTTTTTGTGGGCTTTACATGATAAGGTTGATGATAGGATTGCAATGACCATCCATGTTTGTGTACTTTGTTATGGACTTTGTACAGACATGCAAAGTTTGCTTCTTTGAAGAACCCATCATTGCAAAATTTATATCTTTTTGTGGGCTTACATGATAAGATTGATGATACGATTACCAATGGTCATTCTTGTATCTTTACCTTGTTATGGGAACTTATACAGACATGTAAAGTTTGCTACTTTGTAGAAATTATCGAATTTGGCCATAATATCTTTGAGGATTAGAATTAGTTAATTGAGAGCGAGGATTTGCTTTTGTATTACCAGTTTATTTAATATGACAACATTGTTTATCTTCATAGTTTGGAAGGCATCTCGACAAAGACAATATCAGACATTGGAGGACTGCACAAGTTGGTTGGTTTGCATGGATATGGTATGGCAGCTGTATCAAGGGACTCTATTCAATGCCTTCCAGAATGTGGTAGCACAAATAAACTGGGAGCATCCTTTGACACTCCATGTGGTCGTCTTTTGGTAATTTTCCCCAATAGCTTATTGAATTCATATACTTGTTGGTACTAGTTCATTCGAATGAGTATAATATCTTGCCATCTAACTAGAGATAGAAGATAGATTTGTGCCTATGCACTGTTGGTGACTTTACTTTTGCTTTTATATTCATGCATTCTTATTTTGTAATTTTGTTATACTCATGCAGATCAAGCCTATGAAATATATGGAAATGATTTCATCCTTGCGGCCAAACCTGTGGGCCACATTGGCAGATGAAGTGCCTGTATGGGTCACCAAAAAGAGGAACCGTATGTCAGTTGATAGAACAATTAAATGGGTCGATGAATGCATCAAGTTAAATCAGGTAAGTCTGTACAGACCTTAGCTTTCTAATTTAATCATCCAAACTTGGTTTTTGATGCTTCATTGTATGTACATATCTTTGGGTTATGAACTGAAATGAGTTTCATTGTGTGTGCTAATCCATCATGTGTAGTCAGGTGGAGCTGTTTTTGGAGCTGTTGTTGGAGGATCTGATGTAGAGGAAAGGAAACGATGTGCACAAGAAGTGGCCAAACGAGATGTATCAGGTGTCTTTATATTTCTTTAGTTTAGCCTTCATTTAAAGAACGGGAATAACATTCTAGGGGGTTTCAAATGATAGTGTTTTTCTTTTCCTATTATCATTAGTTCTCGTGACGAAACTACTTGGGTTTTTCTCTCTTCAACCTATATGTTGTTTGTGTACATGTGATGAATATGTCATAATACATCTAATCATGGTTGCGTTGACCTTAATTTGACTTTTATGCTTTTTCCACTTGAAGAAAATGAAACTTTTTGTGCATGGGAATTGAATCTTGGTTATTGGGTTTTATTAGTTGATTATAAGACAATGTGCAGGTTATTGGGTTGGAGGATTTGGGCTCGGAGAAACCATGGAAGAGCGCCCCGCTCTCCTTAAAGTTGTTACTGTAAGACACTTTTATCTTGATACCTGAATCTTGATTCAGAACTTCAAAAAACAGACTTTTTTTTTCTATTGAAAATGCAAATACCTCATGACATAACTAAACAATTTTTTCGGTGTATCAATGCATTTTTTCGCATTAGACGAATGTTTCTTACCAATGTGAACAATAAGTTGTAAAATATTAATATTAGTCAACAACATCATTGTTCTTGTTCTTGATAATGTTAGCTACCATGGGTTATAATAGCAAAATTGGAAACATTTATGCTTTATCTTATGGTTTTTGATTCTTGATGCTACTGTCAAATGTTCAGGAGAACTTGCCAGAGGATAGGCCGCGCCTAATTTGTGGCCTTTCACTTCCAGGTATGATGTTTTACTTTTGTAATAACTTTAAGTGGATAATTGCAAAAAAGTGCCATGTACTATGCAGTATTTGCAAATCATAGCCTTCTTCTTTGATAATAGCAACAAAAAAAAGTGCCTTGAACTTGCATTTTTGTTGCACTTCGTATCAATTTGTTTCAAAATGATGGTATTGCCCTCGAACTGGATTCTTGACTTCATATATTATTTGCCTTTGATCTTGCAGAGGAGGTCTTGCAAGGGGTTGCAGCTGGAATCGATCTATTTGATTCAGCGTATGTGGCTCAGACCACTTCATATCTGAGCTTATTGCTCTTGATTCGATCTGTCCCTAAATATTGGCTCTTTTGCAGGTACATTTATCACCTGACAATTGGAGGATTTGCACTCACCTTTCCACTGAATAGGACTGAAAGTGAAGATTCTGATTATCTGATGAGTGATATGGGAAGTGACCGAACAAAGATTAATCTGAGAGCAACAATCTACAGGTAATTGGATTCAGTGATAAACCACAATCCATATTTGTAACTTGTTCTTGATTTATCCACTGAATCTGAAAACTGGGTTGTTCTTCATTTTCGTTCCTGATGTTCTTTGTCCAGGAAAGATACGTCTCCAATTATCGAAAACTGCAGCTGCTATACGTGCAAGAATCACACAAGAGCGTACATAAATCACCTGCTCAACGTCCACGAAATGCTGGCTCAGATTCTGCTAGAACTGTATGATCTCTCTCTCTCTCTCTCTGCTATGTAGAGAAGCTAATGAGTGAAGTTCTTGTTATTGCAGACACAATACACACCATTTCCTAGGATTTTTTCGATCAATACGAGATTCTATTAAGGAAGGCAAGTTTGAAGAGTTCCGGCAGAGCTTTGTTGCCGGCCGGCGAGAGCATCTGATGGCTGAAGCTGTTGCTGTGAATGCTTGACTTAGTTTTGATGTATTGTTCACAAGTGAAGACACTAAACTTGTGGTAAAATACCACAAATGTAACCCGACCCGATTGAGGCGGGCGGTCCAAAATACTCGGGCGGGTCGAGATCAAATTGATTAAGATTTAATATATTAATTCAAATATAATTTAAATATGTTTTGAACTTTTGTTTTAAACAACGAAAATTCTCCGTATTTGATTGAAGTTGTGACATTTGCAGATCAGAAATATAAAACTATCTCATATCAATCCTTGAAATTGGATTGAAGATTTGTAAGAAACTTTTGTGGTTCAAATGTCACATAAAAACTACATTTCAAACAAAATTGACTAATTTGTGGCACAAGTAAAAGGTGGGTCATGTTAGCAAAACTAGCAATTTAAAGGGATAAAAATAGAAATAAGTTGAAGTTGAGGGACTACATGCAAATCTGAACTGTTGAAGGGACCAAAAGCAAAAAAAAAAACTAAAAACGAACGAAGAACAAAAGCGCAGTTTCAGCAGAGAAGAAAGTGAGAGCCATTTTTAAGGAGAAGAAAAATGAGAGCTTCGAGTTTGTATCAGCTGCTACAGCGACGAAGAAGCAGAATCGGAGAGTCTTACCTACCAATCTTCTCCTCCGCCTCCTTCTATACGGACTCCGGCGGCGGCGGAGGACCCACCGCCATCGATCTCAAAAGCGGCTGCGCCGAGGCGGCTCCTCCTCCTCCTCCTCCGCCGAGGTTGAGGTTCAAGCCAGAGATCGTGAACCCACCTCCGGCGGGTCCTCCCCTGAGGACCCTGGTGAGCTCCGCCAGCTCGGCGTTGTTGTTCATGTAGCTTCTCCCGAATGGGAACTGGAAATTCTCAACCGCCGCTTGATGATGATGCTGTTGTTGCATCATCATCGCCGCCATTGGTGACGTCATCATGTGGTGGGCCGATCCCATTTCTACCATTGCTGATCTTGGGATTTGGTTTGTCGGGTACTTTTTTGCTATTCCCGCGCTTTTCTTGAAGACCCGACAAATTACCCATTCGTCCTGCTCCAAAATATAACGATAACTTAGATTAAACTAAAGGTAATTGAAGTAATCCAACTCAAAATTCTGACGTGTAAAGAGTAGGAGCAAGTAACAATCAGTTTAGCCGGTTTTTTATCATTCTAAAATCAGAAATTTAGTTTTCGGACAAAAAAAACCGTCCACTACTAAAAACTGTTGAGTTTTTTTTTTTCTTTTCCAGATAAAACCAATATATATATTCGAAAGTAATAAGTTATTTTATATTGAAAAACATAATAAATTATTTTATGTTTTCAAATATGATGAATTATATTATAATAAATAATTAAGTAAAATATCGCTTTTTATATACATCAAATACACGAATAAAAAGTAATCCAACTATATAATTTGTGTCATAAAATATAAATGTTTGTATTATAAATTCATAAAAACACAAGCAAATGGAGTTATATAGTAGAAGTTACATCATAATAAACCAAAATTTATTTTCTTTTTCATCTGTATAAACATATTATAAATGTTGCTAGCTTAATAGAAAATATATTAATACTTGAACTATGATCTCAATCAAACATGAAACAAAGTTAGATCCTATGCCCAAATACACTGAAAACTAAAACCAATATAAAAGCGGTTGGTACTAATATTTCGGCTAATTTTCCATCCAAAAAAAAAATCCAATCTAGAAAACAATCTTTCCTTTGTATTCAATTTCAGATTCATTAGTGTTAATGGTATTTTTCTTTATTTTGCTCACCCTTACCGAGAAATAGGAGAGCTTATTTGACTACTGGATCAACTCTAATAGATAGAGCATAGTTGCTAAAAATGGAAGGTAGAACTAATTAAATTACATATATACCTTGGAGGCTCTAAAACCAGATTTAGAGTGAATGCGATATTCATGCATGACCCAATTCGATTTCTCTCCTCTCGGAGCTCTTCCTCGGTAAAACACCAACGTCTTCTTCATTCCGACCAGCTCCGACGTCACGCTATTGAATATTTCCTTGTCCTTTCCTGTCGTTTTCCAGTATCCGGTCGTCGTTGCCCGGTTTGTTCTTACTCCGGTCGGGTACTTCCGGTCCCGGAGACTGAAAAAATACCACTCTTTCTCTCCCATCTTTGCCTTCCCTACACAAACATGTATGTGTATAATTAAATCTCGTACATGCATAATCACGATTACAAGTAATTAATGAATTGGGAAGAAGAAATATATACATATATAATTATTTAGTTTTGTCAAAATCTTGCGAAGAAGTTCTTCCAAGTTTGTTGGGAAAATAAAGAGAAAAATTAGTATCACACAAGAAATGAAGACACCGTATATTCTCGTTCATTTCATGATGCAAGGGATATGAGAAACTATCTTATATATGAATTAATATAAACATATATAGACCATACTTATAGCCATATAAAATTATTCACAAAATATAATTTTGAAAACCTAAACCAGGAAAGTAGAGCGTAAACTTTTCTTGAAATCTTGTTGTACGAACATTAGGAAAGTTGTGTAAATATTTTTGAAAATGACTACTTTAATTTTCAACGGTTGTATTATTTTTCAAAATTTTCTTATGTTAAGCAATATATGTTTTACATTGTATAACTATCTGTATCGATAATAATCGTAAGTGTGAGAAATAGATTATGAATCGATGCACGCAAGACATGTTACGCCTCCACTATTTCTCCAACAATCTTTGGCATATATACATATATATGAATTCACGAAACAATCTTGATAGAAGGAGAAAAGTTCAATACCCATCTATATATATATATATATATAGGGGAATTTTCAAGTGAAAATATTTATCAAAAATAATTGAAGAACCTAGATATGCATGGATCTATATATATATGCTAAATTAAAAATTTGATGCTCATGAAAGATGCTACAAAAATCAAACTAGTTACCTAATTATCTTAAGGTCTTAGGTTACATATATGCAGATATATACCTGGAAGGTCCCATGGTTCACATTTGTTGAGATCAACATCAGCAATGGCTCTCCCAGTAAAATTAGCATCAGATATCTTGTTCATCAGATAGTAAGTGATGAGTTCTTCGTCTGTGGGATGAAATCGAAACCCAGGTGGCAATAAATTTTCATCTTTCTTGTTAATATTATTGTTGTCTCCTTCCATGTCCTTGTTGCTCATCTGCTCTTCTTTCCCCTTCGAGCTACCATCGTTACTCTTCAATTCAAGAACACACAAAAAAAAACTATGTAATCAACAAAGAATATATATCTGCAATTTTGATACATATATGTAAATATATACATATATAAGAAGCTTACTTGCATGAGGAAGATGTTGATGATGAACCCACTTTTGGATTAGGGTTTTGAAAGATTATGGATAGTTTTTCATACCAATTGTGATAGAGGTGAAAGAGAGGTTATAGTTTTCTTGCAAAGCATGCATAAGAAATATATACATATATATGGATTACTTGTGAAGATGTGAAGAAAGAGGATAGGAGAGTGTGTTTGTGAAGCTCTCACCTACTATATGGGTCTTCAAACACAAGTTTGATTCTGCCCTCCTTCGGTAATTGTCTTATATTATATGCTAATTACATTATTACCCACTAATCATGAAACTAATATGACTGGTTTAAGGTAAGAAAGTAATATTATAGACTAAGATACTTGTTAGGAATAATAATTTTTATGGTCAATATAATATTACAAACTCCAGACTTATTGTGAATAATTATTCTTATAACTAACATAATATTACGAGACTTATTGGGAATAACAATTCATGCATTCAGTATAATATTACAAAATTTAAACATGGTAGAATATCAATTCTTACGATCAACACTAAATAAATATAACTCATGTACTACTTAAAAAATTGATTGATGAGTAATAACTAATAACGACCATTATTATCCTCGTCAGAATTCGATTCTTAATAATTCCTTTAATAATTATGTTTGTGTTGATGAGTAAGAGAACATCAATTTATTTATATATAAAAAAAACATATTTCCTAATAACTGTAGTTAGATTTTTGATCCAATAATTGAAATTCAAATTATAAAATAAACTCGATCAAAACAAAGTATGTATAGTGTGATCATGTACATGAATTGTTGAACAATCGGACATGATATCCAAATCAACGAGGTTGTAATGAGACAAGTAATGTGTCCGCTATTTACGGGATACGGAATCAGGAGAGACACGACTACAGTGGGCCCTCAATCTCCCTTGACTTAGAACTTCAGCTGGCCAATAATATGCTGAAACGTCTACCTCATGTGGGCCCGGGCGAAACGTGAAAGAAGACTGGTCGTGCATGACCACAAGCACTGAGACAAAAGCAATGAAAAAGAGGAGGGAGGTGTCCCCTGTTCCCTGGAGCCGCGAAGCACAGGATACGGATTAATTTCTGGGGCTCTATTCGTCTTCACCTGATCAATCTTATATTTCAATTCACTAATTAATCTATCTTTATTCTGTTCTTTCCACCGATGTAGTTTATGGTTAAGTTGTTAGATTTTTAGTTCAATGATCGACATTCTAAGAGTATGTCTAGCCGAGCTTTCGATTGACATTGGATAGCCAAAATCGGAGATCGATAACCCTCAGTTTTCGGTTGTATATGGGAGGGTTGCCGATGAGGCCATCGACAGCCCATCGACAACCTTTTTCGGTTGCTGATGGCCC
>JAYMSW010002684.1:0-13415 GCA_036897725.1 Erodium texanum | reverse complement strand
AATTACAAAATTACCAGCTGAGGTATTTGCCATGAATTGTCCATTATCAGAAGGTTTTTGTTCATCATCATCCTCACAACAGCCAAAGCAGCCCATGGTTCTTTCACCTGCAGGAAGTTCATTGTAAGAGTGAAAAGCTGCTTCAGCATGCATAGCAGCTCAATAGTCTTCACGAGAACAATCTCAGCATTACTTGTTTTAAAGCAACATGAAAAGGAAGTTTCCCAAATAATGCTAAAGTAATGACCCTGAACTTTAAATTTGGAGGCAGAGGCATGAAGTTTTTCTGGACAGAAATATAAGCTATAGGAAAAAGAATGTAACCTCATATTTCCTGTGCATTCTTTTTCCAACTACTGACTCATCATGACTATTCATTTCTTACAAATAAGAAAAGTGCTTCTGATTTTTTTTTTTTTTGAAAAAACAAATGAATCTGTACTCCACAAGCATAGTCCTCTATTGAATCAATTTATTTATCTAACATATGCAGCAAACTAGTAAGTAACTTCTTGGTGGTCCAGTCAACATGCCATCCATGGCTCAATTTTATGAGCACCATTCCAACAAAATTGCAAACAAGATGAAACAGAAGAGTTCAATTTAATGCCCATTGCTGCACATAGAGGATTATGCCTATAATTCTCTGAGACTACAGATGGACACGATACTAGAACCATCGAGCCTATTATTCTACAGAAAATAACAAAAACAAACAAATCACCATCTTGATTTAAGAAAAGCATATATGCTTGAGATAGGCAAAGTCAACTTGCAGAACTGTCTAAAAGTTAGCAAGATCATGTGAATTCCGTATCCAATAAAGCACAAAAGAGAAGAAAACACACATCTCTACATAATTATTGGTATTTCTTCAAATGTTCCGATAAAAAAAAGTATTTCTTCAAATGAATTAAGAAAGAGTCAGTTAAAGATTAAAAAAAGAAAGCTAGTGACATTTAGATGAAAATAGGATAATTGAAAAGTTCAACCTCAACTTTCACAGCAACAGAACACAAACCATTCCCCAATTGGTGGATGATCAGATACAGGAAATCCAATAGAACAGATAAAAGTTTGCAATTACATCTGAATTCCCAGTAACCAAACAGAAAAATGAAGCAAAAGGCAAGCAATCACCCAGATACGAGACAGCAAAAAAAAAAAAAAATCATGACACCCGCATAACCCTGAGGAGAAAACAACAGGTACCCATGTCCCAAATGACGAGACTGAAGGCACCCACATGGTCCTCACAGAGCTAAACAACAAGAACCCATGTCTGAAAAAGATCAAAGATCACTACAATTTAGGATTTGAGGGCAAGATCAGGGGACAAAAAATTACCTTTTTTGTGTAGGAGGAGGAGATGCTGCAAGTGGGGCTTCAGTGAGTATATGCGTTTAGGTTTGAATAGAGAATATATAGTGTGTCACTGTCTATTGGTGGGTGAGATAGAGAGAGGTTTCTGAAGCCTGCTACGGTACGCCGGAGGAGATGAGGGCGTATGATAGAATATGCATGCAATTTTGGAATGACGGGTCTTCGTCTATGGTTCTTCTTCGCAACTCCAAACGAGAAATGGAGACGACAAATAGGAGACAGTGACGTACTTGATGAAGAGACCAACCCCAACAAATATAGTTCGCGACTTGGCAGCGCTTTTATTTTCAACGTTTCTATTGATTTGTCGCTTCAAAATATTTAAAGATAAATAATTTTTTATAATTTTTTTGTTGAAATAATTATTTATGATCCTGTAGTTTATCACTTTTTTTTTATAAAAAAAATGTAGTTTATCAATTTATCATTTAAAACTGTATACTTGAAGTTTTCAACAACAAAAAAAACTGTATATACTTGAAAATGCAATTTTTTATTGATTTTCTTTTTCCAAAAAATAATAATTTATTTAAAGTATTTTTTAAAAAAAACTATAATTTGGGAGGCCTCGGTTTCACCTGAAAGATCGTAATGTGCCTCTAGTTAGTAAACAAGCATAGAGGATAGTAGAGAATGAGACCTGCTTGTCAGAATATTTAAGGCTCAGTATTTCTCTCGAAGTAATTTCTGGGATGCTCAATCTGGGTATAACCCAAACTTCATATGGAAGAGTATTCTTACGATTCGGGATTTGATCAAAGTAGGGGCTCGGATTACTATTGGCTTAGGAGAGGAGACTCCCATTCTGAGAGCTCTGTGGCTGCATTCTCGGGATCCATACGTTCACTCGATCCGATGTCCGAATCTCTAGGGCCAGGTGAGGTCTCTTATGACTCCTAATGGAAGTGCTTGGGACTATGATGCTCTTGCGGAAGCACTATCGGACATGGACAAATTGTTGATTCTTAAAATTCCCACCCCTTTGGTCCGAGCCTTGGATAAGTGGGCTTGGTATGATGAGAGTACAAGACTCTTCTTGATCAAATCGGCTTACAGGTTGTGCCAAGAACTCTCGGGAGGTTGGCATGCAACTCCGACAAGTGGAGTCTGGAAGTATGTTTAGGAGCCCTTGTCCACCCTTAATCTCGCGTGACCCTGTGGCAAGCCCTCTCTAATCTGCTTCCAACCCGAGATCGACTTCAAGGGCGACGGGTCCCGGTTCCTAGCGAGTGCACAGTGTATCATGGCCAAATTGAGTCGGCGTTGCACCTCTTTCGGGCCTGCCCTTTCTCTAGAGAATGTTGGGAGCTATTGGCATCATCTTAGGAGCCCAATGAGAGCTCCTCTTTGTTGGATTGGCTCGATCCTCTCTTGTTATCTGCCTCATCCTCCTCTGGTCGAGAATACTCTGATGATTGTGGCTATGTGGAGAGTGCAGAATGAAATCATCTAGAAAGACGTCATCTCCTCCTCGGCAGCTGTCTGGCACGGGCCATGGTCGAGCATCAGACCTAGGCTCAAATTCAAGAGGGCAGGGTGGCTCCTCTCTCGGGCCCAACTGGTCCAAGAATAGGGCGTTGGCTCCAACCCTCGCTTGGGTCCATCAAACTTAATGTTGATATTGTGGTTGACTCCGATTCAGGTCAGGTTGGATTTGGTTAGATAGGACGAGACCATCATGCTCATTTACTAGCTTTCTCGGGCACAAAACAACTGAGTCACTTTTCTCCTACTGCGCTGAGGATTTGGCAATACGGGCTGCTCTCTAGTGATCCTCGAGTCTGATTGCCAAATGTTATGTCAGGCCATCCCTGGTCCTCTCCACTATAGCATCCAATTCGGTCTCAGTATTCATGATTGCATGCAGCTCATTAGCCTCATTGCTAATAAAGCAACTCATTCAATTGCTAAGCTTGCTCTTTCTGATGTAGACCCCGACGGGATAGTTCACTCTGTTCCTTCTGATCTCATGTCTATAGTGTCTTCAAATGCAAATATTTGAGCAATAAAAATCTCCTTATTGCAAAAAAAAAAAACTATGTTTTATTGGAGTAGCCATTGGCATAACTTCCTTTTTTTTCTTCTTATTTTATCATGTGATATTAGTAGCTTAGAAAGAGGATAATGGGTCATTGGTGCTTTCTTCGGTCAATCTAAGCAGCCACTTGGGGCTCGGCCTAAAAAAAAGGCTCAACGTAAAAAAAAAGAGGGTATTATAGTCGACTTTGAACAATTTTCATCTTATATATAATTATTCATTCAAAAATTTAAAACAAGTTAACTTAGCTCATTGACATGTTGTGACTCCCACCTATATTTTGCTATAATTTTATTTAGACATTAAATAATACAAATGACATGTTATATTTTATGTGGCCACCCGGTGCAACGACGTTGAGATCATAGCCTTATGGTTGGGGTTGGTAGATGGGTGGAGATGGAGAAGCGGTGACAAGAACGTTCGTGAAACCGAACGGGTTGAAGTCGGGTTGAAACCTTAGTTGTTGTTGGGGTTGTAACCTCGGTTGTTGGTAGGATCCCTTTGTTTTGGTCGTGAAAACGGAAATTGGGGGAAATGGAAAGATGATACGAAATTCAGAGAGGTTTGTAAAAGTAGAGTTCAGTGTTTGATTGTAAAAATATATGGGGTATTTATAGAGTTGGGTCAATAACACTTTTGTAATTTTTTTGGAGTTTGAAGGGAAAAAATGAATGAAAGAAAAAATCTGAGAATCTTGATCGGCCGTCGTTGACTGATAGTTGATAACTGATCCGCGTTTCCCTAAGAGCGGATGCGGGCCCTCGTATAGTGTGCCATCAGAGCCAGCTCAACTTCCACATTAGTTTATGTGCCGTTGGCATCAGCATCCCACATTGCGGCATTGTCAGATTAACACTAATGTGAATCAGTGTTAGCACGTCATCAATACCGCTGTCAACACGATAGTACCGATCGATACCCTACGTTAGACTTGCCCTAACGATATTTAGTTGCATTTCATGGGTTTGGTGCGGACAAATTCTCTGTCAGATATTTCTTCTTCACAACCATTGTACCGAATATGAATAATTAGCATATAAAAGGAATAAATATCGTGTCTCTTAACAAGTAAAGTAGAATATTGGTTTCTTTTAATATACTATAATTTCCCTCCTTTAGTAATCTTTGGCAATGCACATGCACAATAGACACGACACGAGCCAATGAACAGAGCTACTGTATTTCTTAAACCAAAGTTGGGGTCTTTTCATTTTTTACAGTGAGAGGCAGAGAGAGAAGGACAAGGGTATGGGGACGAGATTCTTTGTGGGTAGCTTCGCTTCAAAAGGATTAACTAAAAACTGGCACTTTTCTTTCGTCTCTCATTGTAATCGCATTTATATATATCTTACTCTCTTCTCCTAACCTTTTCCTAATTTTTCTCGCTGCTCTGTTTCTGCCGGCTTTCTCTTTATTCTCTCTCTCCACTGTCCCTCTCACTCGTCAGCTCTGGAGTTGCGAAGCTCACCACCTCCTCGCCGTTTCTGGAAAGGTTACTTTCTTCTCTATCTGTGCTTAATTCTTCGGTTTTTGCACCCTTCTTCCTTGTTGAATTTGGATTCGATGGTGTTGCGCTGCAGTTGGGTGGTTTCCAAGTGATGGGTGTCGAGGTTTTGCGGATTTTGGTGTTGGGTTTTGTTGATATGGTCATCAGTGGATAATTGGGCATCTGGGTTGCTCTTGTTTGTATCCATGGACGTGTTGTGTACGCCTCGTTGATTTTTGCGGATGTAGTTGGTAGTGGTTTCTTGTGTTTGGTGATTCAGGGTTTTGAGGTTCTGCACTTTCGTTGTTCTTGATTGTTGGTGTTTTCTGGAGATTGATGTCTATGTGATTCAGTGTTTCTGGAGTGGCTTCGAAATGTCGGGTCAATTTGGAGGCAAGGCTCAGCATTTGTGTGGTTCTGTAGTGTCAGATTCGAAAGCTGATGGGAAGAGGACTTTGGAGTGGGATTTGAATGACTGGAAATGGGATGGTGATCTATTTTTGGCTACTCCAATGAGCTCCGCACCTTCAGATTGTAGGAATAGAGAGTTGTTTCCAAATCCAATTGGGCCTGAAATACCATCCAGTGCAGGTTTGCCCCACAATTCATCTTTTCCTTCAGGGGACATCAATCAAGGAAATGACAAAGGTAAGAGGGATTTGGAGAAACGGAGGAGGGAAGTTGTGGCTGCTGAGGACGAAGGGTTGAATGCTGAAACTGAGTCCCTTGATTTAAAACTAGGTGGTCGAGTATACCCCATTTTGGAAGAGGAGGTAAAGATTGGGAAGAAGACAAAGCTAATTGGAACCATATCAAATCAAGCTGTGTGTCAGGTGGAGGAATGTAGAGCTGATCTTAGCAATGCCAAGGGTTACCATCGCCGGCACAAGGTCTGTGACATGCATTCCAAGGCTAGTAAAGCAATGGTGGGCAATGTTATGCAGCGTTTCTGTCAACAGTGTAGCAGGTCAGTTGGGTTATATGGATATCTTACTTTACTTTCTGATATGAGTCCCCAAATAAATGGTGATAGATTGCAAAAAAAGCCTGTTGCCTTAAACTCTTTTTTGTTTATTTTCTGTTCTTTTGGTTGGGTTCAAACTTCAAACTTGTTTGATGCTTATGGGCAGGTTTCATGTTCTTCAAGAGTTTGATGAAGGGAAGAAAAGTTGTCGAAGGCGTTTAGCAGGACATAATAGAAGGAGGAGGAAATCAAATCCTGATACTGTGGTTAGCGGATGCTCAACAACTGATGAAAAGAGCAGTAGTTATCTGTTGATAAGTTTGCTGAGGATACTCTCCAATATTCATTGTAAGCACATCTTACCACATACTTCTCAATTATGAAGGAATTAATGCTAGCACATGGTGGTACATCCGATTGTCTGATAGGTGGTATCAATTGGCTGATTTCGCTCTTATGATCCTTTTCTGCTTTGATGATGACTTGTAAATCTATTCGGGGAAGTTAGGAAGTGACTTTCCTGATGCCATGTGAACAGTTCCACAAAGCTGGTTACGTGTTATGAGAGTGAAGTGAATGGAAATTGACCAATTGGCCCCTTAGAGTTTAACATTTCCAACTTGTACATCTATTAGGGGAAGCACATTGATTTTTTATTTTTTAAATTGGGCGCCACAAGTGCACCTTATGGTTGGGGTTTGACTCTTCCCTTTATATGCATTTCTTTTTTTCTATTTTTATTTCATGTGTGACTTTATACTCAGGACATATGAGGTTAGAATCTGAAGTTAGATTGATGAAGAATGGAAAATTTGTTGCCTTGACATGAAAGATGTTGTGTGAACTTCCATATTTAACTGGAGGGCTAGACCATTCTTTGAAGCAAATAAGTTTAGGTACAGAACCATGCTTAAAATCTAATTATGAAAGTTAACATCTATGATTTTGCACCCTGACCTTTGAATGATTTTGCCAATTTTTTTATGTCAAGTTGGGTGAATCAACAATTACTCTTTAATGAAGTAAGGTGTAATTCTGGAGGTGAGAATTCGCTGTCAATCTTTTCAATGTAGAAAAACTTAAATTTGACTACATGATCACTAAGTTGCTATTAGGTTGAAATGCTAATTCTCCTGTTATATAACCATAATTAGATTTTCTTGACCTATCTGGTAAAGTGCAAAAGATGTTTTGACAGGTCTTTTATTCATTTTATCTTCTCCATTCCCTACACCTTTCATTTCATAAATTTGTACTTAATTGACCACACCTCTTATGGTTTCTGTGGATTGCAGTAAATAGTTTGGACCAAAGGAAAGATCAAGATCTTCTATCTCATCTGTTGGGAAACCTTGCCGGTCTGGCTGGAGGAAGGAGCATACCTGGGTTACTGCAGGGATCTCAAGGTTTACTGAATTCTAGAACAGCGAATGAGGTTCTACAAAAGGTCTCAGATGTGATTCCAAATGGCTCTCTACCAACTAGGCCTTTTGGTTCGTCCTCTAAGATGGATGTTAGTGCTAATCTTCAGGACCATCAGGAGGGTGTGAGAAACAGTACAATGGTGTCTACATCTGATGTGGCACAGAAAGGAATTTTCATAGATGATGTTCATGGTGGAAGCTTGCAACATCTATCAGGATCACATTCTACTTTTCTGTATCAATCTAGAGACAACTTTCAAGCCAAAGCAAGCGAGCCAATGAACAAGTCTGAGAGGGTTAAGCTCAACAATATTGACTTGAACTGCGTTTATGAAGACTCACAAGACCATGTTGGCAACCTTGAGACATCTGATGCCCCTGCTAATTGTGGGGTACATCGGGACCCTCATAAATCTAGCCCAACTCGAATCAGCAGGAACTCTGATTCAACATCTGCTCAGTCGCCATCAAGTTCCAATAGAGAAGCTCAAGTAAGTTCTGAATAATGATTTTGTGTCACTTGTTATGTTGCAGCAAGAAGGTGAATTTTAACGATCAACCTTAAGTTGTTGGTTTTTGCTTATGTATATGAAGATTCATCAGTAGTTTTCCCAATTGTTTGTGTTATTTGAAAAGGTTGCTAAGTCAGTGCTCACCTTAGATTCAATATTCTCTTATTAAGTAGCCATTTATGCTCAAGAACAATGTCAACTTTCCCTTGCATGATGATTTTGTAAGGGATAATGACAAAAATGTACCCTGTACTATCGACTTTGTGCAGGTTGGTACCCTTATCTTCAAATCGTTGCGGGTTGTGGCCTTGAACATTGTTGCAGTTTGTGTCAAATTGTTCTAAAATGACAATTCTGCCCTTGAAAAATTAAATTAAAAAAAGTACAAAACAAAAATCCATAATTTGATTAACTCGTTTAGGTTAGTAGAATGAAAAATTTAATAATGATAGTAGAATTTGAAAACCAAAAAAGATTGGTTCCGTGTATTATATTTTTGTTTTTTACTTTTTATTTTAATTTAAAATTTCAAAGGCAAAATCGTCATTTTGGAATAAATTGACACAAAATGCACCAAAATATAAGTGTTCAGGGCCACAACTTGCAACAATTTAAAGATAACGGCACCAACCTGCAAAAGATTTACAGTACAGGGTGCTTTTTGCCGTTATCCCTTTCTGTAACTTAGCTCTTCAGTCTCTCAATTGTTTTTCTTATCTACTCTTTCCTAATCAAATTTCAGAGCCGCACAGACAGAATAGTTTTAAAGCTTTTTGGCAAAGAGCCTAGTGAATTCCCTCATGTCCTTCGAACACAGGTATTTTGGGCAATGAAATTGCTTGTTTTCTTCCCCTAAATATTATATTACATAAATAATATGATTTTCCAAGTCACTATACATTTTCAGATCCTTGACTGGCTATCTCATGGCCCTTCGGACATGGAGAGCTATATTAGACCTGGCTGTATCATATTAACAATATATCTTCGTCTCAATAAAGCTGAATGGGAGGAGGTATGCTTTCATTAGTAGCAGAATGTAGATGATCTGATCTCCATTACTAAAGAAAACCACTAATATTTCATTTGCTGTTACTACATGAAGCTCTGCTGTAATCTGGGCTACAATTTAAAAAGGCTCATAGATGCATCCAATGATTCATTTTGGAGAACAGGATGGTTGTACACTAGGGTGCAGCGCTCTTTAGTTTTTGTTTATGACGGTTCTCTCTCTCTCTCTCCCCCTCAATAGTTCTAAAAAGAGTGTTCCATATGGAGAAGAAAAATGATTTTTATTTTGTTACATCTATCAATGTTGTAGGTCAAGTTGTTTTAGATTCACCTTTACATATGAGGAGGCATAAAAGTTGTAGCATCTCAAGCATTAAACCTATTGCAGTATCTGTATCTGAGAGTGCTCTATTTGTTGTTAACCTTAAAGGCCTTAATCTTCTTCGGCCCACCACAAGGTATTTTTCAGGGATAATGGCAACAAAGTACCTCATACTATAAATTTTTTGCAGCTTGATATATCTTTAAGTCATTGCGGGTTGTAGCCCTGAACTTATATTTTGTTGCACTTTGTATCAATTTATTCCAAAATAATGGTTTTGCCTTTGAAATTTTAAATTAGAAATAAGTAGAAAACAAAATCAATTTTTTTTTTGTTTCCAAATTCTACTATCATAATTAAATTTTTCATTTTATTAACCAAATTCTAAACTTGTTGTTTTTAGACTTTTAATTTAAATTTTCAAAGGCAAAATTGTCATTTAAGGACAATTTGACACAAAATGCTACAAATAGAAGTTCAAGGTCACAATCTGCAATGATTTAAAGATAGGTAACCAACCTGCAAAAAATTTGTAGTACAAGGTACCTTTTTGCCATTACCCTTTTTTTCATCCTCTTGATGCATGTTTTTTTCTCCCTCCATTCTATAGATGGAAGAAATGGTGTCTTACCCTGATAAAGATGCCCATTGTTATTAGGTTACTCTGCGCACTGGAAGGGAAGTATCTGGCTGAGAAAACTTTTAATGGTTCAATGGAAGGTGTCAATATCAGCACTGAGAATGTTGAGAGCCTTAGTTTTACTTGCTCCATACCAAATGTTACTGGCAGAGGGTTTATTGAGGTGAGACAAGAACTTGAGTGCCTCTCTTTGTCGATTGTACATATCTAATTTGAGGTTTATGGTAATTTGTTCTCAATAGGTGGAAGATCATGGTCTTAGTGGCAGCTTCTTTCCATTTATAGTTGCAGAGAAGGAAGTGTGTTCCGAGTTACGTATGCTTGATGGTGTTGCCAACATTGGCCTGGACTCTTCACAAGGGGATGGTGATTGGCAGCCAGGTTGCGCAAAGAAAGCCAAGAATAAAGCCATAGACTTTATACATGAACTGGGTTGGCTTCTTCATAGAAGTCAATTGAGAATTAGGCTGGGGCATGTGGACCCCAATAAGGATCTTTTCCCTTTCAAACGGTTCTGGTGGGTCATAGAGTTCTCCATGGACCACAATTGGTGTGCTGTAGTGAAGAAACTGCTGGACATCTTGTTTGAAGGAGTTGTTGATGCAGGAGAGCGATCTTCTGTTGGGCTTGCATTGTCTGACATTGGGCTTCTCCACAGAGCTGTGCAGAGAAATTGCAGGCCTATGGTGGAGTTATTGTTAAGATATGTCCCAGATAAGGAGCTCAATAAACCTGGATTGCTGAAGCAACAGATTGACTTGGGTTGCAAGTACTTATTCAAGCCGGATATTGTTGGACCGGCGAGGTTGACTCCTCTTCATTTGGCAACGAGCACATATGGGTCAGAGAATGTTTTGGATGCCTTGACTGATGATCCTGGAGAGGTAAAGCTTTTAGATTTATGTGCATTATGTACCAATTCAAATTTTATTGGTGAATGTTCTAAAGAGCCAAGAATTGTTGATTATACCTATTGTTGATATGCAATATAGTAGCTACAGCAGTTCCTATTGCAGTGTGGGAGGGACTAAAATTCAAGTCTTGGAAGTTTAGCTACTTGTTATGATCTCGAGAAGATCTGATAGTTTATTGATGATGGCCTTTTAAGATGGGTTATGAAGTCTTTTGAGATTAAGATCAAGGGCATTTTCTGGCAATAAAGAGTTATCTGCAAAAAAAATTAAAGTTCTGGTAGCTGAATGTAAAAATTTTAAGTTGGGGATAGTTATGTGCAAAAGATGTATAGTACACAATAGCTATATGCAATTAACCTTTTTAAAGATTGTATTGGAATCGAATTGATTTGTCCTAATGGTGTGGTTATGTAATGTGGGCTTGTTTTGTTCAGGTAGGAATCGAAGCATGGAAGAGTGCTCAAGATGGTGCAGGGTTGACACCATATGATTATGCATGCATGCGAGGCCATCAGTCTTACGTCAATCTAGTACAATGTAAAATCAACAAAAAATCAAAAAGCAGCCACATAGCGCTCAACATACCAAGTGCCCTCTTAGATGGGCACAGTTCAGTGCAAGTCTCCACTTTAAGAACTGAGAAGATCAAAATTGAATCACCACAACAAAACTGCAGCTTATGCAAACATAAGTTTGCTTATGGGCACTCAAGATCATCGTTGTTGTACAGACCGGCAGTGCTCTCAATGGTTGCCATTGCAGCGGTCTGTGTGTGTGTGGCTCTGCTCTTTAAAAGCTCGCCCGAAGTACTGTATGCTTTCAGGCCTTTCAGGTGGGAACTCTTGAAGTATGGAGCAAGTTGAGGTAGATATTCATAGTAATTTGATCGGCTGTAGAAAAAATGTATAAACTATGCTATGCTGAAGTAGTTGGTAATGCTCGTCTGTTTCTTGTTGTAAGATTTAGCAGACAACATTATGTGCATGTATCCTTGTTTAGGAAGAATAGACTATTTATCCTTGTTTAGGAAGAATAGAGTATGTATCCTTGTTTAGGAGGAATAGACTACGGAGAAGGACACTATTTGCTTCCAAGAAAATCAGTAGTGTAAGATCATTGGTGTACTTAATGGATGAGAATTATCCATATTAAAACACTTCAGGAGTTTCTTAATATATACATATTAATAGATCAAAATGTCATCGAAAACATACTCGATCTGTAGGTTGGGACAGACAATGTTTCATTTTACCCAAAACTTTCATTTTGAATTCTTTTTCCAGATCTCCTACTCCTCCTTATTCCCAACAACAACAACAAATCAATTCAACACACCTATATCTGATTTTTTGCCGATCTAAACCTAACGAACAGGTTTGGACAAAACTTTAAGCTTCTGCAACTTCTTACAACTAACAACTTACCATTATTGCCGAAATGTGGCAATTTACGCAACAACAATGACTGAACCAACAACCTATTTTCATGAATATGCAATTTCCCTACAGCCTCTAAATGCCTATGCTCGTGCCCATGCCTTATATGAGGTCCATGAGACATGTTGACGAGTCACCCTCGACCCCATCCGGTAGGATTCGATCTGTGAAATCTATACTTCTTGATTAGGATGGCAAAGAGGCCCCGACAGAGGAGCAACCGGTCATGCAAGAAGCCCCAAAGACTTCTCACATGTCGTGGAGTGTTGAGGTCGAGAATTTGTCGACGGACACTTGGATTCACAATTCTTGTGATGCAATTTATTAGAACTACAAGAAGGGGAAGAAGTGTTAAAAGATGTTGTGGTACACTACAACTCGTTGATGAAAAGAGGCCCAATATTGAAGGCTAAACAATGCAAGGATCATTGGAAAAAAGCATTGCTAAGGATCAATGATTTCAACATTATATACCACCAAGAAAAGCACAACATATGAGCGGTATTTTAGACGACCAAATTATGGAAGAGGCTAAGACCGAGTACAACCAAAAAAACAAGTAGCATTATAGTGGAAGAATGGCTACTTAAGCTGAGGAACCTACCAAAATGGACGGATAGAAATGTCTCTTCATGCTCGAGCAAGAGAACGAAGACAGGTAGAAACGGTTTCCACACCCCCTCACAAGGCGTGGATTGCGACACCCCGGCCATGCCCGCCCAAGACATGCATCTACCTTTACCACCACACGTACCCGAGGGTAAAATGCGTCAAAGAGAGAAAAGGGGAAGGCCGCAGATGGAGTCGACATATGGAGACTCAATGAATACATCGAGAATTTCTCAATGTTTTCGAAAACTCGTGTTGACGAGAAGAAGGAAATTGGTTGAAAGTGCAAGAGGCTGAAATTGTTAAGGCCGAGAACATGAGGAGTGTAGAGAAGAATGCTGAAACTAAGTAGTTGAAGTTGTTCGGTAGGTATATGAAATTGTACGACAAAGAAATGTCGTTCATGAACGAGCATCAGAAATGTCATGAAGAGAAGAAGAAGAAAAAAAAAGATATACGAACAAATTTTCGACATCAACAATTTCTTCATTTCAAGTATTTAATGTATGTAAATTCATTTTTCAAGTAGTGTAATTAATCATATTATTAACTTTTGTTTAACAAATGAATTTTAAAAGAAACGTACAAATGCAAATAAGTCGGAGCTGAAGTAGAAAGGGTATTTGAAGTGCGTTCAATGGATTCAATATCGAGGAACCTCGAAAAGAGAATT
>JAYMSW010002683.1:0-13415 GCA_036897725.1 Erodium texanum | reverse complement strand
AGTATAGAAGACCATGTCCTCACCATTTCAGTGCATGCTCTCACACATAGCTGCAACACATGAAGAAGACATGGTCTTGATGTCTTATATACTTATTGAAGGTTAGTTTTGGCATTATTCAAAAAATTCACCTTCACATGTCAGTCATGTGGGGCTTTAAGTGGTATTTTCTGATTTAACAAATGGTGCAATTTTAAAAAATTACATGGTAAGGAAATGCAATGGTACTTTGAAGAGGGTAATGAATTGCAATCTGCAAAACTTGCATAGTACATGGTAAGTTTTTTAAATTATCCCTTTGTTCAAATGTATGGGTCCTTCTGTTTTATTACTTTTGCCAAATCTGCTGCAATTTTTGTTTTGATAGAGATGAGCTGGTCAAACCAGTGATAACCATGGCGACATTGATCTTACAGTACTTGTTGGTTATTTGCTTGCACATTATGTCATCTCCATTTTTCACGTGCCATTGTTTTTGTTCTGATCTTTCTTGTTTCGATTTTGTGTGGCTTTCTGTTTGCAGGCTCCAGCATTAGCTGTTCAGGATAAGATATCATTTATTATCAATAACATTTCAGCTGCAAACGTAGAAGTTAAGGCAAAAGAATTTGCTGAAATTTTGATGGAGCAGCACTTCCCCTGGTTTGCCCAGTACATGGTTATGAAAAGGTTGGGAACAGTTAGTTTATCTCCTTTTGTATGATCATGTACACTTGTGCACACACACACACACACACACTTAGAGGGAGAGATGAAAACTGCCTACTTATTTTATCTATACTGTATAACCTTTCAGAGCAAGCATCGAGCCAAATTTTCATGATTTGTACTTAAAATTCATGGACAAAGTTAATTCTAAGGCTTTGAACAAGGAAATCTTGCAAGCCTCGTACGAGAACTGTAAGGTAGATAGCTGCTTCACTCATGCCTCTAAATTAAACTATATTATTGGGAATGCTATTTAGTACCTGTGTATTCTTTCAGGTTCTATTACGATCAGAGCTTATAAAATCAAGCTCAGAAGAGCGGTCATTACTAAAGAATTTAGGCAGCTGGCTTGGGAAGTTGACAATTGGCAGGAACCAAGTTTTAAGAGCTCGTGAAATAGATCCCAAGTCTTTGATTGTTGAGGTATTTCTTATTTTCTTTCCCATTTAGCATGTGCCGTTGGTGCATTATAATAGATATATTCCTCATTTTATAGTTTGCTCTTTTGACAGGCATATGAAAAAGGATTGATGATTGCTGTAATTCCATTTACTTCAAAGGTATGGCTGTACAAGATTGATGCATGTTCTATGAATCCATTTGGCAAGTTTCACATGTTTCACATTCAATGATATACTGCAGGTTTTGGAACCTTGTCAAAGCAGTTTAGCTTATCAACCACCCAATCCTTGGACGATGGGCATTCTTGGATTGCTCGCCGAGATTTATTTGATGCCAAACTTGAAAATGAACCTCAAGTTTGATATCGAGGTGCATTTTATATTTTGTTAGTGTTCATGCATCTGTCTACAGTGGACCTTCACCATGAGTTTGCTGTCGGATCTATTCATCTGTCTACATTTGTCCTTTGACATTTTAGGTGTTATTCAAAAACCTTGGTGTGGATATGAAGGAGATAACACCAAGCTCTCTTCTCAAGGATCGTGTAAGAGAAGTTGAAGGGAATCCTGATTTCTCAAACAAGGATCTTGGCGCATCTCAAAAACAGATGGTTCCTGAAATTAAGTCAGGAACGGTGTCTCCACTTAATCAAGTGGATCTACCACCCGAGGTTGCTAGTCCATCTAATTCTTCTGGCCGTACACATATGTTATCTCAGGTTTGAGTTGTTTGATTTGCTGTAGGATGGTGCTGTAATTCTCATCCTGTTGTATGTTTCTTGTAATGTTGATTAATTTTGTGGATTCAGTATGCTGCCCCACTTCACCTTCATTCTGGTGCATTGATGAATGATGAAAAGCTAGCAGCTATAGGCTTTTCTGACCCGCTTCCTGCCGGACAAGGAATGTTACCAGTCAACCCCATCCAGAATGAAATATCCCTTGTACCCCTCTCTCCAGCCCAGCCACATTTTTCTGTTAGCCAGGTGAGCTGCAGTTTCCTTTTTTAGTTTTGTAAGGCATGGTCAGTTATGCTTATTGATAGGCTGGCTTTGTTTTTGCAGCTTTCTACATCAATACCAAACATTGGAACCCATGTTATAATCAATCAGAAGCTCATTGCTTCAGGCTTGCATTTACATTTCCAGAGGTTCAAAGACTGCTTTAACAATTCTTTCCTGCTAATTGTAAAAATTTATCATGGTTTAAACTGAATCTCTATCATATTTTACAGAGTTGTTCCAGTTGCAATGGACAGAGCTATCAAAGAGATAGTGTTTGGTATTGTTCAGCGCAGTGTTTCTATAGCAACTCAAACCACAAAGGAGCTTGTTCTAAAGGTTAGTTAATTTTGCATGTTTCATATACCAGATTATGCTGGATGGTTGTACAAATTTTGCTATGCCATACAGTCTTATTGGAATTAGAGTTAATGCCAGACATGCTAGGATACAACACGAGTTCTAGGGTTTCCAATATACAAGTGTTTCAGCCACCAGTTACCAAATATGGAGAAACTAGTACAAATTTAAAACTAAACACTCAGAAGTTGATAATCTAGTACTCAGTTCCCTAGTTCCTGAAAGAAATGTAAATATTTGTACCGGACTGTGGAATATTTCTTCTGAAGTAGAAGAGAATCAATATAATTCACATTTAATTGAATGATTGAGTACAATGAGAGATCCCTTTATATAGGAAATTGGCCTACACTAAAATAGGTACCACACTAGAAGTAGGAATGATATGGGCACAGAGCTCCCAAGTGTACTTGGAAACATGGCTTTAAAAGACGGTCGAGGCGTACGCCTCGAGGCGCGCCTTGAGGCGTAATGGTAAGATCTGGGATGAGAGGCGACGCCTGATGGGGTGAGAAGGAGGCTTACGCCTCGGATCGAGCTAAGGCGAACAAGGCGCACGCCTCAACGCCTCACAAGTGAGGTGTACGTTTCAAAAATTGGAGGTTTTTTTTGGCTTCTGAGATGTATTTGGCTTATTAGAAGTGGGCTTAGTAAAAATCAAACTCTGGCCCAAAATTTCAAGTGCTAAATATCATTAAAACACAAAAAATATTCAAATCCTAGCTGCGCCGTCGCAACCCTCCCGACTTGCCATTGCCGGTACTCGTTTATCGTCGATCCTGGCAGTCGCCGGCCGGTCTTTGCTGCTCCTCTCCGCCGCCGGCCGGTCATCGCCATTCCTCTTTGTTTTCTGTCAAAAACTTCTCTTCTGAAAGCTTCGATGAAAATTACCAAAATTCTTCCAAAAGATACTTCCAACTTTAAAATATATAATTTTCATTCTGAGCTAACCCTTGTGCACTATTTCCTTAGGTTTGCTCACCTTCTGGAATTTTTGTTGCTGCTATTTTGCTTATGATTCTCTTTGTCATTGCTACTGTAGGATTATGTTGTTGAGACCGATGAGACTCGTATATACAATGCAGCACATTTGATGGTTGCAAGCTTGGCTGGAAGCTTAGCTCATGTAACATGCAAGGTTTTGTTCTTACTTAAAATCAATTCTCCAGATATTTTGTTTCATGTTTTGTCCTTCAGTTTCTCATAATATGATCTGGAGTGTGATTATGTAATTTCTTATCTTTTAGGAACCCCTACGCAGCTCCATTTCAAGTCAACTGAAGAATTCACTTCAAGTTTTGAGTATCACAAGTGAACTTCTAGAACAGGCTGTACAGCTTGTTACCAACGATAATCTTGACCTTGGCTGTGCAGTCATAGAACAGGCTGCTACGGATAAGGTATGCTTTTTGTACACGCTTTCTTTTGTGCCAGCGCATGAAGTTGGATGTTCCTTTTTTATACTTTCCTTTTATTATGATGTTCCACTATTTTTACTTAGGTTTTAATAATGCTGGCTAGTTTTTATACTTGTTACGTAAATCTTCATCAGAACATGCTTAAAAAGAAGACAATCTGTTTATAGAGTCATGTATTCTTGTGTATATGCTTGAAACATTTACATATTTCTTGTTGGTACTCAGTGGAAATTTTTTTTATAGTGAAATTTGCTGATATTTAGAGAATATGAGTCTAGTAGAAATGTAGGGTGTATAAATATTGCTTCCACCGTAAACTATGCTTTAACTTTTGTGAAGAAGATACTTTTTATCTGTTACAATATATTGGAGATTTGCATGATCCTTGTGAGTTCCATTAAACTGCATGTTAGAATTTTTATTATTGTCATCTTTGAAGAGAATATGGGCCATCCGAGAATACATGTCATCATGTTGCCATCTGTCAATTGTTTCTCACCAGTCATGTTTATCACTTTGGCGGTTGAGTGTGTATTGATCCCATTTCGGAATCTCACCCTCCATCAATAATATTTTTTTCCTTCTTTCTGATAAAAAAAAGGAGAGAATATAGGCCATCCGTTTCTGATCCATTTTGTGACTATTTTATTTTGGCTTAGTAACACTGAATTTCGCATATTGCTTTTTTTATCCGTGACTTTCTGCTCATAGGCAATCCAAACCATTGATGGGGAAATAGCTCAACAACTTGCTCTTAGAAGAAAGCGCAGGGAGGGTGTTGGTTCTGCATATTTGGATTCAAACTTGTATTCACAAGGTTCTATGGATGCTGCATCAGAGACTCTCCGCCCTAAATCAGGTCACATGTCCCTTTCTCAGCAGCGAGTTTACGAGGTAAGGGTGTGCTAACATTCTTCATGAGCTATTATATGATGACAAGAAGACTGGGAATATTATGTTGCCTTTTCATATCTTTCCATTTCTGTCAGGATTTTGTTCGGCTACCCTGGCAAAACCAGTCTTTACAGGCCTCACATGCTTTGCCTGCTGGTTTGTCAACTTTATCTAGTGGTGCAAGTCTGACTAGTATGCTTGGTTCAGCATCAACACAACTTAATCCAGCTTACTCATCTGGCGTAGTAAACTCACGACTAGAAGCAGTTTCTGGGCCCATGGATGTTATTCCTAAATCTGTGGAACCTTCTCCACCTTTAAGGTTTCTTATCTCCTGCTTTGTTTTTTAATCTCTCTGGTGTGCAAGTAATATTGTAGCATCAGTCCAAATTTTTTTTGCTTCACTTCTTTGATGTCATAGCTTCTGCTTAGCATTTGGTTTATTTTGCCAGTCCAAACGTGCTTTTTGGTAGAAATGTTATTTTGCCAAGTCCAATATAGGATTTTGTAGTCTTACAGACCTGCTATTTATGTGTGCCAAAATTCACTTCAACCGACCTTGTCAAGTGATCAGTCAACAATTTCTCGTTTTCTGAGTTCTAAAATAAAATAAATATCTACTATTCAGAACCTTACAATTAAGTAACTCTTGTGACAATCTGATCAAAAAAAAAAAAGTAACTCTTGTGACAAACTTGATATTTGGCAAGCATGATAGGCATGTGTATGTCATCTAATTAAAAGGCGGATTTGAAAGAGAATAATTAATTCCTCTAAAACTTGGACTGATGTACATTGTATGTCTAAGGACATCTCTTTCTTATGTTTCAGTGCATCCTCGGTTTATATTGGAGAGAGTGGCGATGTGACACAGGCTGGCCCTGAAAATGACCATGTTGTTGCTTCATTTCCATCAGTTGTTTTGAGTCCCGAATTGCATCCTGTAGAGCCCCTGAATGTGGTAAAATAAGAACCTTCTCTTTATCAGAGTTTTGATCTCGCCCTTGTCATTGATTTGTGTTTCCTGATTTGTTCCAAGGAATTTGGTGCCTCTGCACAGCCATTACATTTACCTATTGCAACAGACCACCATGGCAATAGCATCTCCGAGACTTCACTTAACACAGAGGATGCATTGGATAAGTATCAATCTATCGTGCAGAAGGTGCCAATAACTTCTCTATGGTCTCCTTGTGTGGTTTCATTTTGTTTTTTCTGTAGGTGCTGATGAAGTGGTAGCTGGAATTCTCTCTCTCTCTCTTGTTCTTTCCTTTCTGCTCTCATATACTGTCTTTTGATTGATGTGTAGTGTATACATGCAATAATTATTGCTTGTATACTTTCCCCTAAAAATTGCTATCTAAGTATATTTCTAATAATTATGCTGGAGGACCTAAATTTTGATCCAGTGTACTCCAGCATTATGTTTGCTGGAGTACCTTGGCATGGGCTGGAGGCATGCATATATTTTGTAAACATGTTAATATAGTCTTAAAATGATTCCAGGTTCATATTTAGGAAATCAAATATACCTAAAGTATCAAAAATATACTTTATGAGTTAGGTATGACCATTTAAGGGTGTTGGCACATGGAGCATCAGAGTGTGTTTGGTATGACCCACCTCCATAGGCAATTGCATCTGCATTTTTTTTGAATTATTTTTAGTTCGAATCCTCACTAGAGGCAGATCCTCAGTTGTAGAAGGAACTGGAGATTATATTATGAATACAACAAGATATATTACTCTTAGGAGTATTAGAGCATCTCCGATGTTGCTCCCTACATATAAGTTAATGTAGGGAGTGATTTTCATACATAATAATGTAGGGAGTCACTTATTGAATTTTTGTTCCAATCATGCTCCTTATATTTAAGCCACATCTATTATTTCTTTCATTTTTATTAATTTAAAAAGTTTTATATCATATGAAGATTGAAGAAAAAAGAAAGAAATAATAAAATCATTGGGAAAAAGTGTAGAGAAAATATAAGGAGCTCCCTACATGTAAGGAGAGAGAAAACAAAAAATAATGTAGGGAACCATTATAGGGAGTGCATTGGAGTGACATTTGTTTTTTATATTTTGCCTCTCTACAATAACTTTTTAGTTAATGTAGAGAGTGCATTGGAGATGGTCTTTAGTGTCTTCTCTTGCTCTCATTTACTTAATTTTCTTTCCTATTAATTTTGAGACTTCATTAATTTTTATTAATCTTCATATGGTTTCAGCTGGAAACTCTTATAACTAATGATGCCAGGGAAGTTGAAATTCAGGTACTTTTTTATTTGGTTGTTTTGTTAGTGCCATGAAATTTTACAGTTTGAGCATGTTGTTAAATAGTGCATTTTACTTTAGTTGCCTTAGGAAAGAAAACCTTGCTAGAGGTTTCTGTTTGACTATTTTTGTTTTTACCGAATTGTTTTCCACTTCATATCATATTTTAAAGTTTATTTAAAATCATTCATTTAGACCTATTTTTCTTGGTGTCTATTCTGCAGGATGTAATAGCTGAAGTTCCAGAAATCATACTGCGGTGCATTAGCCGTGATGAGGCTGCCTTGGCTATAGCTCAAAATGTACAATAACTAGCCTAAAAACTAAAACACGTGTATAGTCAAATAGGGAGACATCATCTTCATTGTGCCTTGACCTTGTTCCTGATTTTTGTGTGCAGGTTTTCAAGAGTCTATATGAGAATGCATCAAATAGTGTTCATGTTGGCGCTTATCTTGGGATGCTTGCTTCTGTTCGTGACGTTTCCAAGCTGGTCGCCAAGGAGCTCACTAATTGGGTATGTTCGATTAGACTTGTACTCTGTTTTTTGTGGTGTAGAAAAGAATTTGAACTATTATGGAGTTAAATCTAGAACTGGTGAATTATTTGAGAACCAGTTCTTATCTGATGAATTCAAAATAATTTCTAAATGCCAGTTCAAAATGTCCAAAATTGTTCAACAAGTTTGAGTTTTGCTTTCCCAAAGTTGGTTACGTTTGAGTGGGTTCATTTCTGATAAATTTTAGTGGCCTGACTTCTGGTGATATAAAGAAGGGTTTCTGGGAGCTTTGATATTGGGGTTCAGTTTATGAGATATTGAGGAAATATGTAGATAGTTAATCGTGGCAGAGTAACTGTGAATTTCCAGGATAGGAAAGGTTGGAAGCTACATTGGCTGCTTAGAGAAGGTCAAAAAATGATGGCCTAGATAGATTTGGTCATGTTTTATTGGATAAAGTAATTTGAGTTCCAGGATAGGAAAGGTTGGCTCTGGATCTGATTTTATCAAAATGTTCAAAATAGAATACAACCGAAAAGGTTTAATACCTTCAACCATAAGCTATATACTTCAAATTATTCATATATGGCTTCACATTGAACTTAGGGGTCCAATTGTGGATAGCTCTACATGTGATGGCATTCTGCATTGTCTTCCATAGACTACTGAATGCGAAGGAATAGGAACTTGACTCTCAGGGTTTTGACCTATGGTTGGGTGATATTTGTATTTCATGATTTTTTTTCCTACAATAATCTGCTGCATCAGGAAGTGGTGAGAGCCTCTATGGTGTTTTTATTCCCTGTCTGATATTAGTGCAATAAACTGTTGGCAGCATTGTGACTTTGCTGTTTCTATCTTCACAAAAGATCTAATGACTGTCTCATTTCTGCACGGTGTTCAACGAAGTGATGTTTTAGTAGAACTGAGCCTATTTTTGCTTATTTTGCAAGTAGACAAATTATCTTTAAATTCTTTTACAGGTTATTTATTCAGATGAGGAGCGGAAGTTCAACAAAGATATTACTATTGGCCTTGTACGCAGGGAACTGCTGAATCTTGCAGAGTACAATGTTCATATGGCTGAACTTATTGATGGAGGAAGAAATAGTATGTTTTATATCCCTTTGAATTAAAACTTAGTAATTTTGTTGGCACAACTGATTGTTTACATCAAAAATGCAGAGGGGGCAACAGAGTTTGCCATTTCTCTTCTCCAAACCTTGGTCAATGAAGAGTCCCATGTCATCTCAGAACTGCACAATCTTGTTGATGCATTGGCAAAGGTTTGTGTCAATTCATCCTTGGAAGTAGAGTTTGTTAATAGGATTGGCATGTTCTTATGGTTTTTTACTGAATACTGATTTCTTGGCTGCAGCTTGCTGCAAAGCATGGATCTCCCGAGTCAGTACAAGAGCTGATCAAGATGATAGGAAATCCTGCTGGAAATGTGGGTGCTGAACCTGGTGTTTCTGTCGAAAAAGAGGATAAGGCAAGGCCATCATAAGAAAAAGAGCGAAATGAAAACTTGTATTCTACTGTATGTTGGATTTTTCTGATTCTTGAATTTATACACCTGCAAAACAGGTTGTTGGTCGCTCTGTATTGCGCAGAGAAGGCTACAGTACTGGAGCGACAGTGGAAGCAGACTTTCCTGGTTTCCAGGAGCAGGTATTTTGATCTTCCATTTCTTGATATTTGATATTTATAGGAGAACTATGCTCTACATATGCAAAAACATGAAAGATTGAAACTTCTGCTATTTGTCAGCCATCATTAGAATTTACAGGGTTGACTTCCCATGCATGTCAGAGTACAAAATTAAAGTGGATCTTCAACTATTAAGTCCAGATTTACCTCTCTAGCATTAATTTTTATGAGGATTTTGGGGCATGAAATAATAGTAATAATCATCATCATTATGGTTGTTGAATATGCCTTTTCTTTTACATTTGTTTTTACAGAGTATGTAGTGTAAGTGGAGAACACGAGTAGATGTAGCAGACTCAAATATTTGTGAAATGGCTTGGTTGTCAATGTTGTGATGTGTAATTGTTATGTGGCTGTGTAGGTTTCCATGCTATTTGCAGAATGGTATAGAATATGTGAACTTCCTGGTCCTAAAGATGCTGCTTGCACTCATTACATCTTACAATTGCATCAAAATGGGCTGCTGAGAGGCGATGATACAACAGATCGCGTGTTCCGACTCTTCACAGTACTTTGTCTTCTTTGCTGTTTAAAGCCTGTATTCTAAGTTGACTTGTTTCTAACAATGTTTTTTTCTCTGTTGAAGGAACTTTCTGTTACACATTGCCTATCTTCGGAGATGGCTAATTCAGGCTCACCTCAGCAAGTGCAGAGTTTGTTATTCCTTGCCGTTGACATCTATGCAAAACTGGTTTTTTCAATTCTTAGAGTGAGTATTATTCAACCATCCCCATTATGTGGTTTTCTTCTTCTTCTTTTTTTGGCACTCTGATTATTGTTCCAACTTATTACCATTTGTCAGTATGTCCCTGTGGAGCAAGGATCAAGTAAACTCTACCTCTTGTCTAAAGTGAGTCGCTGTTCACATTTATTTGATTTTTTCATTAATGTAGAACAAGTGTCTGAATGGTATGTATGTGTCACGTGCCAGATTCTTGCCGTAACTGTGAGATCCATTCAAAAGGATGCCGAGGATAAAAAAACATCTTTCAATCCAAGACCATATTTTCGACTGTTCATTAACTGGTTGGTTGACCTCGGTTCCCTGGACTCTGTTACTGAAGGAGCTAACCTTCAGGTATGGCTTGTTTGCTTTGATTTGTCATCTTTGTCATCAACATTTACTGACAGGTATTTACATGTAACAGATTTTAGCAGCCTTTGCTAATGCATTCCATGCTTTGCAACCTCTTAAAGTTCCAGCTTTCAGGTTAGAATCATGGATATGTTAAATCATCGGTAACTAGGATGTACGTGACTAAATTTGTTTAGTTGCTTGGTTTAAAGTTTTCAAAATGAACTTCGCCATCATTTTTTTTTGGTCAGCAGGGATAGATAAATACTACCATGGACTTGGGCCACAATTTAGTTTTAGCCTTTCATCTATAATTGAGCCTTCAATCGAAATCATTGTGTTAATGATAAAAAGAACCTCTGAATAATGATGTGGCTGTCAAAGGCCCACATTGAAAAGATGTGGATTCATCTGCCACTTGATAAGCATCTTGGGGCCTCCACCTATCAGACCGAGCTTTTAGGTGGGTTGGGCTTTAACATTGGCGACATAATTTACTCACATTGTACTCTTGGACCAAGGATTATAACCAGTACTGGACATGTCGTAGGTGATCTTTTACCTTTAACCCTAATTTTCCATGCTTGACTTGGTTTAAAGGCTGAAGATATTTGTGGCATTACCTCTTTTATTGGAAATAGTAAAATGTAATATTGTTCTAATTTTTGGTTCTTCATAAGTTAATATGTAGGCTGATATTCTACTTGCATTTCCTTGTTCCATTTTGATTCTTCATATGCTAGTGCGGATGCTGATACTATAGTTACGTACTCCTTGTATTCATTTGATGTGCGTTTAGAGGGGGATGGACAGGGCATTGGCTATCCTCTCTCTGTGTATGTGTGTGTGTCTGCGCGCGCGCGCGTAGTAGTAGTTGTATTAGTATTTTGAAACTCAAAACTAGAGCAGATGCTTTAATTGCCAGATTTATTTTTCTGTGGGTCTGTGAATTATAAAACTGTATTTACTATTGGATACACAATTATATTGTGGTTGCTTATCCTGATTGAGGATGCCTGCTGGTTGATGGTTTTATTTATGAGTTTGTGCTCTGGAAGAACATTACATATGTGGAATGTTTGTACGTTTTGCTTTTTTTGCTTTTGCTAACTTGGGTCAAACGCTTTTCAGTTTTGCATGGCTTGAGCTGGTGAGTCACAGGAGTTTTATGCCAAAGATGCTCACAGGAAATTCTCAGAAGGGGTGGCCCTATATCCAGCGATTGCTTGTTGATTTATTTCAGTTCTTGGAGCCATTCTTGAGAAATGCTGAGCTAGCAATACCGGTTTGCATCTTTGAGCTCTGAATCTTATAAGGCCGATCCGCAATATGTAAAGTCTGATCATGTCTTGAAACTTTTTTGTTTTCTTGTTTGAAGGTTCATTTTCTGTATAAAGGCACACTTAGGGTACTGCTTGTGTTACTTCATGACTTCCCTGAGTTCCTATGTGATTATCACTTCACCTTCTGTGATGTGATTCCACCAAGCTGCATACAAATGCGGAACATTATCCTCAGTGCATTTCCTAGAAACATGAGGCTGCCAGATCCTTCTACCCCCAACTTAAAGGTATCATATGGTTCATGAATAAATCTATAGGTTGTGCGCTTCAAGAAAATCTAATGTCTAAATGTTTTTCTTTTTAAATTATTTGCAGATAGATTTGCTTGCGGAAATTTCTATGCCCCCACGAATTCTCTCTGATGTTGATGCCGTTCTTAAAGCAAACCAGATAAAAGTTGATGTTGACGAGTATCTAAAGGTGCGTTATACTTGATCCTGAACAGTTAATAATTATTTGTCATAATAGCAAAACACGAAGTCTCTATTTGATTGTTTATTCACCTGACATATTCTTCATACTTGAACCTTAGTCAATGAGTTTTTTTGTTATGGTAGTAACAAGTCTTGAAGTTACTTTTTTTTCTTCTTCCTTACATACTCTTGGTACTTGCTTTAGTCATGTTTCTTTATGTTTTGCATCACTTCTACTATGGAATTCTGTAACTGTTATTATCGTTGTTTACCCTTTTTTGTTTGAGTCTCTGCAGACAAGGCAAACTGGATCTGTATTTCTCTCTGAATTGAAGCGAAAGCTGTTGCTTTCAGCTAGTGAAGCTGCACGAGCAGGGACTTCTTACAACGTTCCTTTGATTAATTCCCTTGTTCTATATGTTGGGATGCAGGTATGAATACATTATGCATTACAGGTTGTCTGAAACTTGCTTCTTTGACATCTCCACCACCTCACCTCTCTCTGGACTTACCTATCTTTTGGGGGACTACAGATGCATTAACTTCAAAGACAAGTTTTATCAGCATTACTGTAGCTTGCAAAGCTTGAACCCTAGGCCTTGCTTAATGAAACCAAACTCTAGCCACTTGGCCCAGCCCAACCAGTGTATAAAATGTTGAATCACAAAATGTAAAACACACAGCGATTGTTTTGCTATATAATGAAGTATAAAAACCACAACATTGGTATATAAGTTTTCTGGACTATGTATTTAAAATATCAGTGGTAATTTCTGATAAGATAGTATAATATAATATCTTTCACATGAAACAGTTGAATTGTTTGTTGAGTTCTCATTTTCGGTTAATATTCTCCAGGCTATCCAGCAATTGCAGGCTAGAACAGCTAATGGACAGTCTGCCAATTCTGTGCCCTTAGCTGTATTTTTGGTGGGTGCTGCCTTGGATGTTTTCCAGACGCTTGTTGTGGAGCTTGATACAGAAGGACGTTATCTCTTCCTGAATGCAATTGCTAACCAACTCCGTTATCCAAACAACCATACACATTACTTCTCCTTTATCCTTCTTTACTTGTTTACCGAATCAAACCAGGTGAGTGATTCTCACTTACTTTTATTTTTTATTGGGAACACGCATCCTAGAATTGATAAAATAATTTCCTTCAGTTTTTAATTTGCTTAGGAATTATCCCACATCAGAAAATTGGATCAATGACCATTGATATAGTAGTTGGGCCCCCACCCCCACCTAGTAGCTTAAGTTTTTTAGTTGGAGTTATTTAAAAGGGATAAGTTCACTTTTTAACTGTGTTGAAC
>JAYMSW010002682.1:0-13416 GCA_036897725.1 Erodium texanum | reverse complement strand
GTGAGACAGTTTCCCCTAATTAGACTAAAGCTCACTCTTCAGCTTTCTCTCTCCTCAAAATAATATTTTTTAATCAACATTCTACTAATCTTTAGTCCAATTAGACTAAAGACCACTGTGGATGCTCTTATAAAGCATCTCCACGGAATGGGAGAAATTGGGTATCAAGTGCTGCTTGATCAAGTTGCATCCCGATCCTCCTCTCCAAATTCGATATGCACGAGGGGGCTACTTTAAGAATTATAGCTGTTCGGAGTAGACCAAACAAGAATTTAGTCGAGACTAATCCCTTCTGCATTGGAAGTAACTAGTCAATCTCTTCTAGTATAAGTTTTTGATCTTCTTCTGATAGTGGGGTCCCCAAAGAATCGCTTGTACTTGCACTGTGACGCCGATTCAACCCAGGATGATACTTCTTATAGCATACACAGTGAGGGACCCGACAATTATCTACTCTTTGATCCCACGAGCTTCCATGACCGACATCAGCCTCTTATAAAGAGGCAAGCTCAATGTTGATACACCAATCTGGGCTTGAGTTTCTCGGCCTAGCTCCCGTGCTTATCCCATTCCACAAAACACTCCCCCCTGTATGGGCCCTCTCAAATAAGTTTGGGTCCATACACGCCTTCATGGCTAGTGACTCAATGCAACTCTTTGTAATGTTGAGCTCTTTAGCATAGGGAAGAATGTCATCACAGCTCTGGAGTGCCTTTAGAGAGTCTGTCCAATTTTTAAGCACTACTTGATTGAGAAAGGTTTTGGTTAGTGTAATTAGATTGCCTTACCCGTATTCTTCGGTCATTTCAAGATGCTCAGCAACACAATGGAGATACACAACGTTTAAGGCAGTGAGTTCGAGTTTGACCCCGTAACAGAACTTTGCCACAAGCTCGAATGTTTCGGCTCCACCGGGGATGTTGGGGAGATTTATCACACATTCTTCAGATGACTCTTCAGAAGCTTCTGCAATCAGTCTCTCCATTACTCCGCTTCTAGATAGCAAAGGGAACTGCATTAAACAATAACTGATAGGTGTAAGAATAGTTTGTTTCACCAATAAATAGGTTATAGTATTAGGGACGTGAACTAAATTATTTTAGGGGTTAAAATGAATGAGCCAATCTTCACGTGTAAATTTATAACTGAAAAGCAAGTCAAAATGTGAGTGTAGGAAGGATTACCTTGTGGAGATGGAAAGACATCTCCTCGACTTCAACAGTAACATCACTTGGCAGGCCAGTGGTGCAGAACCTGTGATTAAGAAATGTATGTGAAGGTTAATTTACAGAGGTAAATAATTGAAAATGACAATAAATGTGTTGCAGATTACATAATTAAATTTTCCATTCAGTGTTTGATCAAAATGACCATGTAAATGCAGCTATAAATGTCTTCCAAAACACAATGAGCCTTGTAACCATAAGAAAATCAAAGAAACGAGTATAAGCACTCAATTTCTGTGACTTCAATGAAGTGGGACAAAACTAGGTGGGTCTTGCTTGAGATATCTCATACACTGGATGCTACAAGAGTTAGATTTTTTTTTAAACGAGATAATCCGCTTCATATGTAGATGTATATAAGTGCAATAGCAGAAGAATAGATCAAAATTGATGACACCAATAATAAGGCATAGGTAAAAAGTAGTTGGCGATTAAAATACAGCTAACAACAGTAAATATCCAGTCTTGCTGAACAGTGTGGACATTTATTGCTTAATTAGCAGCTATAGTTGAGGAAATCCTAAAAGCCACATGCTACTTCACCAAACCAACAGCAAACTTGAAGACTTTTTACCAAATGCCAATTCATTTTTCTAAGCTAAAGGTAATAAGTAATAACTCTCAACATCACATGAAAGATCAGTTGGATGAAGCCATAAGCAACTTGACAAACAAAAACAAATTGTTGGTAAACTAATCAAAGCCCGACATTAACATACATGCCTCAAAATTGTGGATCATGAGTAATCATTACATCAGGCAAGCTTGTGTAAGTAAAAGCTAAGAGTTCTAGTTGATTAAGAACCCCATCTGGTACACAAACACGGATTAGTAGTTAATGGCTTGTGTAAACTTAGGCCCCAGTTCAACCAGAAGACAAAAATGAAAACCAAAAGATCATTTTGATTTCATTTATTATAGAAACTAACAGAATATCAGCTATAAAATATTAAGCACAGAGATGAGATTGTATCACATACCAGGCCTGCCCTTGCTTCTTGAAGGCATCACTTTTGGACCCCAACTTCATGCAAGCCATCTTCTCAGGATGCAAGCAAGTTGAAACTTTAGGAACAGAGATAATTTCACAGTGAGAGATCCTAAATTGTATACCAAATAAACTCAGTTGATACTTCAAAATCCAAAAAGAAGAAGAGCAGTTTCAGAAACACAAGCACAAGCCCAGTACAGCTCTGAATTGGGGGCTAAAATTAACTATCTTTCAGAAGAACCAACCTTTGAATTCCTCAAGCCAAGCCCTTTCTCTGAAACCTTGGAAAACTGAATCAAACTTGATCTACAGACTACAATGGAGATGCTTCACCTTCCCAAGAACTGGGCAAAACCAACTTGACTTACAAGCAAACCTGCCCAAATTCCAATGAATCTCTCCACAAAAACCCAATTCTAAGCAGACCCAGAACCCTAGAAACCACTCCAAGAATGCAAGCCAGACCCACTTCAGAAAAACAAAGTCAAATCCCAAGCTAAAACACAAAACAAAAACAGAAACTTCCTAATCAGACACCAAACTTAGGTCAACCCCTCCAACTTCTCTCTGCTCCCCTTAAACAACCCGCCCAATTTGCTCACTAAAGTTACTATTTTTACAGCCCAGAAAAAAAAAACACAAAGGGAAGATTCCGAAATCGAAACCTATATGGGACACAAGAGACCAAACCCACTCATACCCAGCACAGGTTAGGCACGGTTTTGTGCTCCCGAGGCCAAAAAAATAATGGGAGTGAAGTAATTATAATGCCATGAAAGGTGCAAGACCCATCTGCCAGAAAGCTTGAAAAAACTCAACACACAGGCAATTAATGGCAGCCTATAAAGTAAACCCCTCCTTTCATGCGCATGTGGGGTCGTTTTGCTTAGAACACACTCATTGCTGTTCTAGAATTTGGAGAATCTTTCGAAACCCAGAAAAAAGAACATCAAACAGTATAAAATTGCTACTAGGAGTCTACTGTAGAGGGTGAGGTTTTTTTTGTTTGTTATTATTAAGGATTTATTTCAAGTTTAATAACATGCTTCCAAAGTAACAGCTATCTGTTTGTCCAGCTAGGCCATGTGGATGCGTTACTCGGTCACAAATTTATAAATATATTAAAATACAATTTTCAAAAAAAAAAATACGTATTTTATTTACTATGAAATCATTCATAAGACAATAATTAGGAAATAGTAGAGGAATTTTTTTTTATTTTCTCAACGATAAGTAAATCTAATGTGCCATACATCCCATGAAGGGTGGGCCCCCTTTGCCCATGAGAGCAAAACAAGCGTGGAAGACAATGTGAGGGCATTTTCGGAATGTAAAATGCATTTGGAAGGGGCCAGCAGTGCATTAGCGATAATATTGATCGATCGATATTAACAACTAACAATATTGCACAGAATTATATTATGTTTACAATTTTAAAGAATTATTAGTTTATGATAATGACAAGATTAGTAACATTTCTCAACTACCCTACACTACACCAGAATAAATTGTACTTCAACAGGAATCAATAACTCAGTTCCTTCCTACCAAATCCCAAAACTCTATTTGTTTTAATTTGATGCGACCCAAAAGAATTTACGTGGGAGGAATTTAATTGCACGACTGCGATGGATCAATAATAAATTAGGAGCATTAAAACCGCTTGTATTTTTGGCTCTTCATTAATATTTACATGCCTATGGCAGTGCCAGTGAGTCATGTTGTCAACTTGTAAATGTCAACTCTTTTTGAGTTTTTTTTTTTTGGAATATCAACTCTTTTGAGTTTGGTCGTAAAAGGTGCTAAAAATTGAATATTCATTCTTGCAGTCTTCTCATAATACGTATTTGGCTTAAGAAAACAATTTGTAATGTGAACTTAGTAGCATGATTATGAGTTGAAGCTACTTTTGAAATTTGTATTTATTTATTATGAAAGCATATAAATATTGTAGACATTGACATGCATGGATGCAAATGTGAACAAATTAGGATGGTCAATGAACAAATGGTAGAGCACAGATTGGAAAAGTTGAGTTCACCTCATAATAATTGCTACTATGGAGACATAAAAGCTGTGAAAATGAAGATAACTTCAGTCACAAGTAACAAGTAACAAATTCCAATATCTCATTAGACAAGGAGCTTTTAAGTACAAACTACCAATGCATCAAATACAAAGTTTAACAATTATTTGTAACTCAGGGTGAATATATCTACACCTTCCCCCAATGTGTAATAAAAATTCTAATTTTTGTAGTCGTATTGAACGGTTTGGAAAGTTGGTCAGAAAAGAGCATAGAAGAATTTGGTCTGATTGTGATCGGTTGTCAGCTACGGGAGCTCCCTCCAGTTTCTTTCTTCAAGAAATTCCAGGCTAGCAAAGCTGCCCCAACAGCCGGCTCCACCTGAAAGTTCAACATTTTCGTAATCTATCAACTTAAGTTTCAATCAAAGAATCGAAACATAAGAAAACAGAAAAAAGTAAAGAACGGCTTGATTGATTTTGATCCATGCTTTCAGAATATGATAACCCGAAACTCCAAATGAATAATTCATTCATTAATTTCAATGCTCCTTTATGTCAATCCATTGTCTATCATTAGGACTTGCAACTAATGAGCTCCTCCGCGCACAGAAGAAGAAAAAGAAGCGAAATGCAAAGAGCATTATGTTTCTGTATTGAGAGCCTTATAAGCAAGTAAAAGGCTAACCTTTGGTCTAATTGGTTGAGCTTGAGGGTAGTATTTGAGTATACAGTTGATGACTTCTTTTCCTATGTCCCAACTCTTGTTAGCTTCAAGGACACCGCCAACCATCACAACGGGAAAAGGTTTCTTCCCATCTGCAAGAAAACCCAGCATCCACTCTACAGTTAAACTCCATAGTTATGATTCAAATTTCCAGGAATTAAAGATAATTAATTCTGCAGAAATCCCAACAAATTTTTTTTTTAAGAAGTGATTTTAATCTTATATGCTATACTTAGTTGATAAAGTCAGCACCTTCACCATACAAGCGGAGTCTTTCAACAACAGCTTTCACATTAAGGGCCAATTCCTGGACTGCTTCAACTAAGATCTTGTTTGCAATTTGGTCGCCAGCTTCTGCACAAGCTACTACTTCTGGAACTAGTGCTGCAATACGTGCCCAAGATGGATCCGCATAAGTCCACCTAAATCTCATCAGAGAGCAGGAATTAGCGTTGAAAGTCAAGACCTAATATTCCATACACATATACTATATCCAATGAGCTGTACAAAGAAAAAGTACAGATCCAGATGGAATTGCAAGGCAGTATTTTGGTGAGTATTGACAGATGAAAATCGTACTCAGCTCATCATAGTTTTACAGAAAGAAAAAAAAAGGATTTAAATTGGGGTTGGAAAAGTGAGAAACAACAAAGACTTTTCAAGTTTATGGTAAAAAGTCATGTGGGAGGTTCGCCTGTCCAATTTACACAGTATTGTCAAAGAGAAAGTTTCTTCCTTATCAATAACTCAAGGCTGATCATCAATTAGGTGGAAATTTATGCTGATATCACAGCTTTCACAATTTCATTCGCATTCACAATTTGAAGGTGTCACAAGCATTTAATGACAAATTATATAAACAGAAAGTAAGACTTTCAAATTACAAAGCAATTACTTAATTAAATAAAGTTAAGTTAATCCAGAGTGAGCTTAGAACTGTGTCCAAATCTATTTGATCAGGAGGGGAAAGATATCTCTTGTTGGTCCAGTACTGGGTTGAGAATCAATGCAACAAACTAACATACAAGAAACTTTGTAAGTTTAAGAGAAACATACCCGATTACTTCATCAGGAGAAGAAAGACTAAGGGCCCTCAAAATACTAGTTGTAAGCATCGTCTGTGGACCACGGCCATCATAAGCCTTCATTACTGCTGTTAATGCTTGCGCAGCAATCCCATAGCCACTGCAAGTTCATGCGTACAGTTATATATATCAAAATCAGAAGCATTTCACTACAAAGATATATAATTCTTGTGAGAGAAACAATCTTGTTCCTGTTACAAAATAGCAATGAGCATTATGAAATAAAAAGGTCTTTAAAAATCCAAGGATAAAATGATTCATTTACATTCATGGAAAAATCTAGGATGCTGAATTTATCTAGATGAGCATATTCTTCATTAAAAGTAGCTCCCCAGTAAATAGCAAAAATTGATAAACAACCAAAATAAGCATTTGATAATGGTTTTTTGTGATTATTACTAGCTGTGAGAATTAAGACACCATTATCAACCACAGAGATAGTCCATATTCCTATCTGTCTCATTATATTTTCTGGTTTATGAAAGTCAATGACTAGAAAGAATAATTATCATATCAGAGAGAAGCATACGCACATAATGAAGAGCTCCAAAATGGAAACATAGCAAGAGTTGATGACATACCTCCCCCAATCGCCTAATACAGGGCCTACACCACCAGCACGTGCTTCCTTACCATCTTCAGAAACTCCATATGATATGCAACCAGTACCAGCGATCAAAACACAGCCATCAAGCTTTCCCATGGTCCCACTTGCAAGAGCTGCTACAGCATCATTCTGAACATACAGCTTCACGGTGCTTGGGAATATGTTTCTGAGATATATAATTCATCAAACCGAGGCAGAAGATCTAATGATGTAATTGTGTACTAATATGTGAGCAAAAAGAAATTATAATGAAATTGATCTAGCAATCGAACAATCATGTGAAGTATTTTTGCTTGTACCAGCGAATCAGTATTCAGACTGAAACAACAAAAGCATTAATATTAAGCCTAAATCGCCATTACCTTAATATATTACTGTGGAAGTATGAAAAAAAATAAAACTTTTAAGTACCCAGTTTTCACAACATAAGTTTAATGTTGTCATCAAGGCAGTATCTACCAACCTAAAAGGTCAAAATGCCCCCCATCACAACCTAAACTTAGTATTGCAATGACCCTTTTTTGGAGCAAAAGAGATTGCAATATCAAGAAAGGTGCTGCAAAAACTGGAAGGGCAATAACCAAGTCATTAGTGGGAAATCTATGAACAAATTATTAATATACACTAAATAGAGTATGAAAGTTGCCAAATAATTTCCAGGCACCAAACCTTAGCCAATTTAGTACCATTTCCTGATCTGTAGGATGATTAACACCGGATACACCTAAGCAAACAGCACGAACAGCAGATCGATTTGAACCTGCTTTTGATAGGGCATCAGCCATGACCTCTTCCAATGCATCCTTGGCAGCAGTTTCTATTCAATACATTGACAAAAACTGGAGAAATTAATATATAAAATGATTTGGCCTCACACAGATATCTTGTAAAATTAAATGTTTGAATACCCTGCATGATTAATATTATTTCACCGCACCCGACTTTCTTTCATAATGACAATAATAAAGGTCATGCAAGAGAAGGGATGGGAAGTTTCTACACCCACTGAAAGCCCATGACCTTAGTTAAAGTGCCAGTTTGAACAGTTTCAGTCTCTATTACCAGGACCTTTTTGAGAAAAAAGTGGAATGAGATGCTGGTATGCTAACATAAATAAAGATTTGATAACAAGAAAGCATGCTCATAATACTTCATCTTAGCTGCAACAAACTTGAGGAGAAACAAGCTTTCCCTTTGCAGTAGATTATTCAATAACATATTAACCCTTTCCATAAACTAAAGAAGGGAAACTAAGTTGCCCAAACCATGCAATTCAAGTAAAAAAGGCATCATTTAATGCCCTTGTGATGACTGCTACTGGAACATTCTTTTATCAATCTACTCTATCAATGAGCAATCTTCAACCATTACAAGCTAGGATCAGGTATGCCAGCTCAACCATTCTACGGACAGTACATGTTGCTTAGCACTAGCATCATTGGAAAGAGCAAAAAAACTACGATCCTCGATCAATAATTAGTTAGGAGTAAAGTTTTAGCAGAGGTTGGACGTTTATCCACAAGAATAACACCCTTATCGCGAATAATTAATAATATCTTGAGTACTCTGCAACAGGTCAAATCAGAAAGCAAAAAACAAAACACTCCTGCTCCTATAAAGTAAGTATGCAATATGCAAGGAACTTCGATTCTCTTAAGTTAACTACAAGATACAACCTCACATCTTTGCATTTCTTCTGTCTACTTCCTTTGTCTGACAAAATTAGCATCACAATGACTGACAACAATTAGGACAAAGCAACAACATCAAGTAGAGCTGCATGATCATCAAACCAAAAAGAACAAGTTCAATGACAAGAGCTATATGTTATTATTCTTCATGCCTATATCAAAGAGTACCAAAATATACCCATCATACCTCCATTGCATCAAAAATCTGCCCCAAACCAGAATTAACAAACCCTGACTGGAACCCATATCAACAAAATCATTACTGTTTCCAGAATTAACCTTAAAAAACGCTTCAGACAACCCAATCAAGGAACCCACAAGAAGAAAATAACCAAAAATGCAAACTTGGAATCAAATCGAATCAAAATCAGTGCTTGAGAAGTACCTCCTACACTGTTGTAATTGGAACATCCAGAGACGGAGCGAGAAAGTATAGGGAGAGAATCATTCGGGAGATTAAGGCCGGAAAGCGAGGGCAATGACATGCAAACACATACAGTGGTGGTCGTGCCGCCGTCCAGACCCAGAACGACGTCGGATCCGGCACGTCCTGCTTCATTCTCGAAAGCCCAAATCTCTCCATTTCTGTGCTTCTGCATTGCTGCTGGAACGGGATTATCTCCTTCGATCCTCTCTCTCCCTCCTTGCAATAAGGTCAACAGAAGGGAGGGGGAGAGAGAAGGAGACGGATAAGGGATTAAGGGTACGGCCGTACAAGAAACAAGGAAGATTCTCTGCTGTCTGTTGAACGTTGGGAACGAACGGAAGATCCAAAATGTTTTGTCCAGTGTATGAATCCACTTAAAACTGACCTAATTACTTAATTACACGTTGTTAAGCAATTAGACTACGATTAATTTATTAAACATCGCGATAATTGATATGACCACACCAACATCTACATACCGCGATAATATATGTTAAAATACATCCGCCTTTTTTGTGATGATCAAAACCGAGTCGAGATATTGCATACATCACTTGTTCGAGGTGACGTAGCCGTCTCCATTGTTGAACAGTCCGTTGGTGACAACGTAACGTCGCCCGGGTCCGGCGGCCTGGTCGTTTTATCCCTCGGTTCTTTTGGTGTCCGTTCGGAATACTGGTTGGCGAGTTCGTGGTGCGCCCTAAGCCACCAGATATACCGGCTACTAGTTTGGTGTCGAATATTCCCGAGGCCGAGGATTATGTGAATCGTGGTGTAAAAGTGTCTGTAATTTTTGAGGTGATTAGTTGTAGTTTGTTCTAGGTGTCAATGCTGAACTTGGGACCAGTTCATATGGTTTAAGTGTCAAGTTAAGGTTTTGGGTCCAGTGCTGCTGTTCTCGAGGACAGGTAATTGGGGTGCGGTCTAGTGTAGGTTAGATTAGTCGTCAGTTTATTCTGATGGTTGATCGCCGTGATGGCAGTGATTCGAGCCCGTGCATGTATGCAATGTGGACGACTGTCCCGTTTGTACAACAGTTGTTAGATGTATCTTTTGAGATACACATCATTAACAGTTATCCTTGTATAAAAAAAATAACAATATGATTAAAAGATAAATTATGAATTCGACCATAATAATCAACAAGATTTGTGAACATTATGATAATGATATAAGAGGCTAGTTTTGTGAATTCTCTTAGGAAACAAGTTCAAGTACATTATCTACGGTCAATAACATTTGTAACTATGATCATTATTTCTCATGATAATGGGTTTAGACATGAAGTAGATTCACAATCATAAGGGATTGGGTCAAATAGATAAAAATTGAGTTAAGGAGTTTAAACAATACGATGTGACAAGACCTAATGTAGAGGAGGATATTATTACGTGTCTACGTTTGAGTCAGAAATTCCTTGTCAAGTAGTTAATTAAAAAGTAAAAAAAGAGTTGCTGCATATTTTGGTACATGTCCTTATATGCTAGTCTTTTGAGTCGAACGAAGTGATTAATATATATATTTTAAGCTTCCGGTTTTTATTGTGTGGTTCTCCGTATTAAGGTTTAAATTAAACCGACAAGATTGACTTGATTTGTTCGATACCATCAACATTGTATGAGTGACTAATATGACATACATGCTCGTGTAGATATTGGTAGAGTGGATGCGACACACCAAGCCATTGAATTTTGAATCCTCTCAAGGCTCTTCACCTCAGATTTTGACTTCTACACATGCTTATTATAGATTATATATATTTTTATCCTCGTACTTGTCTCGGTGGTGAAGGAAACAATTAGGAAACGGTCTGAATACACACACATAATGGAAGAGTCTCAATTCAACATGATTCAGAACAATATCAACATGATTACAGAGCACCAATGTTCTTCAGGCCAAGAACGACCCCAACACCAATAATGTGCCCAACAGTGCCACAGGCCAATGTGTCCGCAAGAGTGAACCCAGCAGGGTCACCGGTCTGTAGCCCCGAGTCCTGAGCCTCGAGCTTTAGCCCGGCCGTTGCTCTCCTGTTTGCTGACGGAGCCAACCCGAACCTTCCCGCAAATAGCATCAGGCTCGTGGTCGTCACCATGATCTGCTCCACCACATCAAAAACTCGGTCACAAGTCTTGTAACCATAGTTGATCCAATCAAGATCGAAAGAAGCATGGTTACGAGTCCCTTACCAGATTTGTGGGTGAGCCGATGAAGTCACATCGGACGTTCAATCTGTTCCCGCTGCGCCTCATCTGAGGAACTGCTGCCTGAACCATAGGAAGAGGAAGTGCTCAGACTACTAAGACATGTGTACATTCAAGTTTGTGCTCTCTCTATCAATTACATTCTCTTTTTTTGTTTTGTAATGAACCGACATATTTATGAGTCATTTGATTGTACTGATCAACCAGTCCAGATTGGTTATATGTTACATGTTCTCACCATAAGGATGGGTTTATACATAAAATCTACTTTATATATACATATCTCACATAGTTCTTAGTCTTAATAGCCTAGATTGGTTATATGTTATATGTACATAAAATCTACTACACAACCATCTCCTACTCTTTTTGTTCCTATTTCTTGATTATAACATAAACAGAGCTAATAGGCCCATCAATCAAATATGTACTGATTTGTTCATGAACATGTAGCTTTTTTTTTTGTCAGCAATTGGGTGTGTCAAGATTTGAACTTGGGACATTGTTGATTTCTAAAGGAGGAGCAACTAGCCAAACACACCATAACATATTACACATACATATATGAGACAACAAGTATCTAGCTTTTTACTACTATAATAAGCTGATAAAATAGTAATGCAGAAAGATAAAATAAAGATTAGTATAGAGCTTACCATGGTCCTGAAAGAGGTGGTTGATGAAGGGCTGTATTTGAGCCCAGTGAACTGGGGAAGAGAAGTCATCATAGAAGCAGCCATTTTCAGATGATCAAAAGAAGATGATGAAGAAGTGATTTTACTCTGTTATGGTGTTGAAGGTGGTGTCTGAGTGAGAAGGATCAAAAAGGTATATAAAATTGTGAGCATCACAGAACCACAGGAGCTTCTTGTGGTCTCAGGAGGCCAGAAACGGATACACCTAGATACTTCATGCTGACGTGTCACTTCTTTATTGGATTCACAAAATGGATAAGGTTTTGTTGATTTTTTGTTGGATTCTTGGAAATGGGCTGCATTTTCTGGGTTCATTGGGTCCTGTTCTGCAGATTGGGCTTTAGGTTCCGACTAATCAAAGTTTTTGAACCTACAGTACTTGTTCGAAATTGGGGTGATTGGGCAAGTTCAGAAACTAATGCTGATCAAACATATATTTTTAAAAAGTATCGGTTAGTTTAAGTCATCACTAGAATGTATCAGTAATATATTTTTTCGTTTGTAATCCGTTAAATTTCACACTTATTAGATCACGTGAGTTGCACTCGCAACTTAGATTTTTGGAATTCCCTAAAATACCACCATTCCAAAGTAAACCCTAAACTATTCGAAACTAGAATATCGAACCCTAAACTACCCTGCGCCCAAATTGAATACTGAAACTACAATCTTCATAAATCATACCCTAAATTATCCTACCCTTAAATTAGGGGGGCATAATGGTTATTTTATAAGAAAGTTAACTATGTTAGTCAGTTTGGAATCGAAAAATATGTTTACCGTTGATTTTTACTAACGACTTAGAAAAACAATTACTTTCCAAAATCTCAGGTTAGATTTCAATATTTTATATAGTTTCCCCTTAAAAACTTAAGAATTAGCTACATGTGGTGTACAGGTTTTAAAGAGAAGCTAAGTGCAACCGATTACAAGTGGGCTGTAGTAAGTAATGGGCCTTCTAGTAACTGGGCCAACTATAACAGCCCATTTAAGATAAGCCAGGAGTTCATGTACTCTCTACTCTCTAGTCTTTGATCATCTGTTACTTCAACCGGTAGGATAAAAGAGATAAGCTTGAGAATGGAACTTTTCATTCTTGGCATTTTTTAAAATTCAGAATGCCTGTCATGATAATAGTACGATTATAATAGAGAAAAATCTCCTAATGAGATCATTCTTGACTTTAGGATTATAATGAAATCATTTACAATCTTCTTTTTTGGTAAAGAAACCATTAACAATCTATTTATTATTATTTATTGTCAAATTTGGAATCATATTGACATTATTTAGAAAAATTATCAAGATCAACTTGAAAATCACGCCAATCCGTGATTGGAATACAAGATTAGAATTAGTCTGTACCAAGTTGTATTTGTAAATTTTTACTATTGATTATAGTTACATTTTTGAGTATTTAAGTCTATAAATAATACTTAAGCATGAGATCAAATACAAACCAAGCTTAAAATACAAACTAACGGACTAATCTTAGCCACTAATTTATATTAGATTCATAGATCAAATGAATAAAACAAAATAACTCTCAACAAATCAAAAAAGGGTATAACAATCATTACACTTACTTTTCTCTTCTTACCTTACTTCACGCAAAAACACAAAAAAGCAGTACCAGTCACGCGCGAGAGAGGAGATCAATCCTTTGTAAATCCGGTAGAGATCTCGATCGATCCTATCGAATTCCGGCTACATCACCTATTCGACCATTACCTTC
>JAYMSW010002681.1:0-13416 GCA_036897725.1 Erodium texanum | reverse complement strand
AACATGCTAATTCAATTAACAATTCTGACAAGAAAGGATCAAGTAACCACTTTAAGAAAAATGTGTGAAGTGACATTAACTAGCAATATTACACGTGATTAAGAATCTTTAATTCACAATAATCTATTTTTTCAATGCCACTCCTCTAAAAAGCTGTACAATGTTGAATCTTTGGTGTTTCTGCCGTATATATGGTCTCTTAAGCTCCCATCATCTGTTCTGTACTCAACTACAACTACTACTAGAGATGTGACCCTCCCAACATTTCTCAAAGGAACTCCACACCATCCTTTTTTGACTGTACAATTGCATCAATTTCAAGTCACGCATCTGCTATTCTTTTGTAGAACAATACATAAGCAGCTGATCTCTTTATCTCGTCTTCTTCGGGAACAAGACTAACGTGGGCATCATCAAACTCGTACCACTTACCGGGTTGATGCTGCATCAAAATGATAATGTGTTACGCTACGCTACCCGTATTCATGAAAAAGTAAAAAGTCTTAGCATCTGTTATTTAATCCAGTTCGGGAACCGAACAGTTAAAGTCACACATACTAACATCCCAAAAAAAAAAGGGTAATAGATGATTTACCAATAATACTGATCACACAACTTTGGTCTAATAACAGTCATCGAGCGTGAACAATAAATGTTTTTCATTTTGACCTTGGGCTCATAATTTGTCATTACTTTGCAATAAACCAGAAAGCTGTGCCTTAATATTTTTTACTTGACAAGCATAAATGGTAAAACAAAGAATAAGGTCTTCATTTCAAAAGGTTTTGAACTGGTACACAAATTTACAAAAATAATGCAACAATTTAAGTCATTAAATCAAGGGATAATCTCACAAGCACACTAATCTTCCAAATTTTCTCACTTGCTTAATTTTGGCAGTAAATGACAAAAATATCCCAGCATCAGTTTAGGAAGCTTATGCAAAATCAACCGTATTAGTGGCATATTTTTGAAAATTGAAAATTAATGAAGGATATTTTTTTCATTTATTAACACAGTAAAATGAGAAATTTTGAAAGTTCAGCTTAGTTGAGTGAGAAAATTTGAGAGTCGGTGTAGTTAAGTGAGAAGGGTGAAAAAGTTAGTTTACTTTTGTGAGATTATCCCTTAAATCAACATGTTAGAAGAAATTTAATATCACAATTTGTTATATAAGAATACTGACACAAAGTATAGTTAGCTATGAGATGAGACAAACAACACTTACTTGAACATAAGCGGTGTAGTGACCACCTCCCATACCTCCATAGTGGTTACTAATTGCATACAACTTGTAACGATAGGATAACTGGTCGTTCTTGTAGGTGATATAAGTTGATAGATCAAGATCATCAATAGGGAAGTCAACCAATGTTTCCAGTTTGTTTTTAATATATCGGCTGTATGAAAACCTTTTCAAATGAATAACCAGTATCTCAGGTAATCTCCAAAGGTCCAACTTTTTCTTGGCCTGTTGAGGCTTTTTGCAGCCAGGACAGTACCTGATAGTTTATATATAATTGAAACATCAGACATCATAAAAGAAAGAACATGTTACCACACTCCATAGTACATACTAATAGATGAAAAAATAAAAGCCACTAGATCAGACTTTTTGTACATACCCAACATGAAAAAACACCACTCATACAACCAGATTTACTAAACACATAGGGACAATTCAACCTCTTTGGTTCCTATGACACACTAATGTTCTACCTATTCTATTCAGCCCTCCAAGTAAAAATTTCAAGTTTATCAGTACATCATAGAAGTACAAACTAATGCCAGAGATGGGGGAAACTAACTAGATGTGATAAGATATTTTTATATAAATAATGCAGCATAATGATAACTAATGCATTTTCCATTATTCAGGGTGTAGAGATGACACATGAGGGATAGGTAATGTTTCCCAATACCTCATCTGCTTCTCTCGTCTTATACTTATTTGGAGTCTATTGAAAACTTAAAATTGTAAATTGTTTGAATATTCAATTATATGTACTATTATCTGAAGAATGACTCAACAAAGGGCACCTATATCTCTCCCGACTTCCTAAAATATATCAATAGGGGAGAAACGAACGAGATGGAGAAGTCCTGAAACAAAAAATTGACACTAACACTGAATGTACAAAAGCCTTGAGCGTAAAATTAAGTTTCCCACCATTATCATTCTGTATGTAAAACCAAACTAAGGCCTGTATGGCCTCAAAATGATTTCCTGAATAGGGCAGGCATAACGGGAACAAGAAACATGAAAATATTTAGATAGGATAGAGGCAAAAAACACTAACCACATGTCATCTGGTCCAAGTGGCTCCTCCTTCAAGAAGGCTTCGAGGCATTTGTACAGGGAAATGGACTCTTGAGGCCAGAGTGTGAAACTCTTGGGCCTGAACACCTCACGCAATGAACTAAGAAGGCAAGTATCATACTTCTTAATCATCGTTTTTGGCCAAGAAACATGCACATATAATCTCTTGGTGAACATGGGAGTCGGTATCGGCTCATTCATGTTTATAGGCGAAGTAATTGAAAATCCCCTTTCACCGGATAGGTGAAACTGGAAGTCAGTACTGGAATCTGAGCACTCCGTTGTCTGACTATCCAAGTCTAAATCCTTTTCCAGCAGTGTATCACTCTGCTCCTCCGTATCTTCACCAGAAGTATTTTCAACAGCATCATAATCATCTTCAACGGGGAGTAAAAACGGAATTAATACTTTCAGGAACTGTTGACGGATATCAGATCCGTTACAGGAATCAGGCATCTTTGCCACAAGAGGAATGCCAAATGTCTTCTGATGATAAGTTGGTCTTACAAATCCATCATCCCTGGTCCACGTAAACAAAAATGCAAGAGCAGATAATTAATGATGATGATACAATAGCTATAACCTTCCTTCGCCCACACTGGAAAAGGAAGCAACGTCTGACATTACTCTAGCAAATAATATATAGAAATAACAGCATGGAAAAGAATCAATAAAACCTTACTTTTCCTCCTTTTGATGGATGAACACAATCAAGGGGGACGTCGCACTATCTTCAGGTAACCGGTAAGCAACCAGTTTGTCATCATCTCTGATCAATGCTAATGAGTCAGATGGATCGTCTAAAAAACGAAGAATCCGGCAGTTGTATACCTATAGATTACTCCACAAATTAGAGCATTGAATGTAAATTTCCAAACATAAACACACAACATGCATGCATGAGCATGCACTTGAGACACCCAACGCAAGTTCTGAATTATTAGACAGCAAACTTGAGAGATAAAAATATATGGATCCAGGAAATAAATATTCACAAAAGTACCATTAGATCATCCTTGTGTTAGTCTTTATAGCTATTTGTCATGGCAATTAGTTTTCCTTAACTTTTGAAGTTGAATAAAACCAATATATCCACACAAGCTTCTAAAAATTTAATAAATTGTATGTAGAACCGTAAACGTTGTCAAATCAAGTTATAATGGTCTTCTAATGATATTAACAGAAAAAACTCTAAGGCTGAGATTTAAGCTGGTTCCGTGCCAATGAAAATATGCATTCACATTGGTAGCAGAAATCATAGTTTTTGTTACATACCTCAGCCACCAACAAGGTTTCATCATCCTTCAAAGAGCATGCAACACTCAGAGCCTGAATGAGATCCTCATACCTCCCACACTTGGGCACAGTCACGGTAACTGGAATTGGCAATGTTGTTCCATCAGTACTTAAAATCGTCACAGTCATTGTTCGCGTTGTTGTAGAAGGCAGAGGCAATGATAGATACATGAATGGATCAAATGTGACAGACACCTTCTTGCACATAGGACAAACCAATGTTGAACGATATTGACCCTACATATTTTTCGGATGGATAAGACACTCAATCAGGATAGATGAAGAAGTTTAAGCAGCAAGAATCCTAAGAAACTTTCGGGTACAAAAAATGCAAATGCAAATGCAAATTCACAAATGATGGTTTTGAAGGAATTAACCATTAAATGAACTCTTCTACTAGTATTGTAGCCTCCTGGGGCAGATTTAAGACAATTAAGGCTGACAACAAAATAACTCTACTAGTAGCTAAATAAATAGCTCAAACAAATACAAGCACAACTCACTTGGCAGAGATCAACAATGATGGAGTCGTTACGAGCCAAGTGATTACGCCAATACTCTTCAGCCACTTCTTCATCCGGACGGTCTTCTGCATCTTTAACTTCAATGTATGGCTTACATTTCACACGGTTCAAGTCTTCATGAAGACCATCCAACAAAAAGGCAAGAAATTCCTATATCATAAGCACTTGACAACGTAAAATTTCCATTCACCAAAACAATAAATCTAACACCAAAACCTAACAGACAGGACCCAATTTCAAAAGTATTATAAATTCACATACTTGTGCATCATGCTGATTGTAACCACTAAATTGAGGAGCAAAATTAGCAACTTTCATCTTGAACGTTTTTGGAGCAACTGGTGTTGCTCCAGGGGTCCATAGCTTCCTTAATAGGCCTCCAAATGCTAAAGCAAGCTCACCCTGCCAAGAAGAAGAGAAGTAATGAGATGGTAAGAACTACAAAAAACACAGAAACACCAAAGTTAAAAATATAAATGATGGCACATTACGTACTCTCATCCCCAGTGGATTTATGGAATTTATCTCTTCCCTATAATCTCCAAGGAAATAATCTACAAGTTTTGGAGTATGCACCAAGCATTGGATAGCACTATTCATAAAACAAGTGTTCCCAAGATTTTGTAATCCAGTCAGGCCCAAGAAACAAGCTCCTCGGTTGTAGCTACTAACAGATTGTAACATGTCCCCATTCATCTTAACAGATCCACTGTGAAAGAAGCCTTCTGTGGTAGACTGTTCAATAATCATTTCATCTTTCTCTGCTTCACTCTCCCTGAAGGTTGATAGCCCGTAGACATGCAATTCCAAAGGGATCTACAACGAAAGCATGAAATGAAAGGATAAACAGATCAAACAGTGAAACCCACTGCAAGGAAAAATACATTACAACTACAATGCACAAGAAAGTGCTAATGGTGTGTGTAGAAGCACTGACTCAAAACTTCAGTCCAAAAATAGTTTCTTTGGAAGTAAACTTAGTTTGTTGAAGTACGAAGCCCCACACTAATGAAAATAGAAAGAAAAAAGGGTACATGTAAGGGGAAGAGTCACCCAACTATTGAAGGTCGACCGTTTAGTTGGGGAGTTTGACCCAATATATGTAGCTCAATTTAAAATTCTACATGGTACCAAAATCTAGTTAATAGGGCTTTGTGATCTCCGGTCCATATGCAAATGGGTTGCTTGTTGTGGTCCACACGTAGAAGTCTATTCCTAAGCATTGGATGAGTGTCGAAGTATAAAGTCACAACAAATAAAATAGAAAGAAAGGTCCATATACAGGGAAGAGTTGGAAACACCCAACTATTGAAGGTTTGGATATTAGTTGTTGAACTCAACCACATATATGTGTATCTCGATTCAAATACAAACACCAAAACATGATAACACAATTTTAATGCCATTAAGCAATTATGATCAACAATAACTAGTCATGCTAACTTGTGGAAAGAATAACGACTGAGAAGCTAACCAGGTTCCTAAACACTAAGGCTTTCCTAATTTGATGATTGGTTTCTAGTTATCATTCTTGCCCTCTATCAAAGAACATACATTGTTTAACTAAGTCCAGACCAAGGCAACGCAAACATTTCACCTCTCATACAGTTCTTGCTGGAACTAGATCAGAAATCTCTCTATTTTCAAATATTCAGAAACCAATTTTTTTTGTGCTTAGCGAATTTAAATAATAATGTAAATCAATTAAGTGGCTGGTGTGTGTATCCCTTGCCGTCATTGACAGCTTCAACATCCTAACTGTGACCAAAGCAAAGATACTTATAGTTTAATAAGGTCAACAAGTAAATAAAACAAGTACTCACTTCTTTTGCCCTTTGGCCTGGAGAATCATAGGGCAAATACATAGTGTCACTCATGAATATAGCAGTCTTCCCCGAGAAGTCCAAAATATGCAACTGTCCAATAAATAAATTCAGTGAGCAACAAATTTCATGAGAAACTTGTCAGGTGTAAATGATTAACAGCTAACTCACCATTTCAGACTCCAAATTGAAAATAGCACATGCCCTCCTGTAAAGAACGGGAGCATTATCCTGAAAAAAACAATAGAACCAGAACAAAGTTAATACATCCCACAATATTAAATGACTAGGAAGAAATTCACAATTCTACAGCAAAGGCTTTAAAACAAAGTTCTTTAAGTTGCAAAAAATAAAAGGAACAGCATTCCCTGATGTAAAATTACAGCCCCCCATTGACAAGGTATTAACTATCATGCATTAACGACCTCTTCATAAACACTACAGCTTTATACAAACTTCTTAGCTAGCTGCAGTATTGTTTTACTTAAAGCATGTCCCATAAAAAGTTGCCAGATGAGGAATTGCAACATATTTGCAACTCATTCTTTTTTTTCCTAATTTATTTTTACAATTTCCAGTCTTCAAAATGTAGCCAGAACGTTGGTCTGCATCAAACAATACAAAATTCAAATTTATGACTGTTAGAACTCATGTATCTGCCTGTATATTCACTATCTTCCATTTTGTACTTCCACTCCTGCGAAAGCTCATTGAAACTAGCCCCACGTCCTTCAGATATGATTTAACCAACTAACCATTATAGTCTATTTATCTCCCAGACTTAGAGAGTAGATGTTGGTTGCTATTCAATCTCCTGAGTGTGGCAAGTAGTCATTTGAATGCTATCAACTTGCGACACAAGTGGCATTAATTTATAGTATCCTCTTTTCTCAATGAAAACAAGGGCTAATGAAAATTGATGTCACAAAACGTTTATGAGATGATCTTGAGCGGGGGAAAAATCACAAACAGACACAAACAGAAGTCCACATTAGAGTACTGCAGCAATAACAGAAACAAGGACTAGGGATGTCGCAGACTACAGAACTGACCTTTTGGCTGATCCGTACAACCAATGAGTTGGTTTCCCACGAAGCAAAAAGATTGATTTGTAAGGGAAACATATCCAATAGATGATCTTTTGCTGCTATAATGCTCTCATCAACTTCTCCCATTGCAGAAGTGTAATCATAATGCCTACAAATAATGTCCAATATAGGATACATTCATCACTTTCAGAATAAACAATATGTGTGAGACAGTGTACTAATGGTGTAACAAAATCTGACTAAGACCTCTGTTCTCTTGGGTTACATTGTTGGGCTCATAGGGTAATAGTTCTGCTTGAATTTATTTACATTTGAATTTAAGGTGTTGCTACCTTCTTTTATTGTTTGTTTTCAAGTATTTCAATTAAAACCCCTCTTGAGGGAGTTCAGTGCATTCTAATATGTGACGGCCATAAATTTACAACAATATGCATTCTGACGAGACCACCATAAATTTACAAAAATAGCAAAAATATGGATTTATAACAAGAAAAACATCCATAACCACCCGAGTCAAGCCTACATATGCAAGTTTATATTCTGGTAAAAGAAACAACCAAGCTATTTCCCAAACATTAGAGTAAGCTACAGGAATACTTGGCAAAACTCAATAGGGATCTTCTGCTCATACTCTCCTCAAGATCATATTTGATGCTCTCCTATTAAGGCAAGCACTATCATGTCTTCCTTGCTACTTTTTTTTTCATGTTAATGTATGCACACCCCTATCCTTATAAGTTTGCCCACACTGAATTTTCTTACACTTCCTCCAGAGGTCAACAACCACCGTACATGACACATAAGTAAATCAACTTAAACAATTTCATCTCCTCTTATCTTATCACATAATCTTTCAGTCATAAAACAAAAAACAAGAACTACTTGGACTGCATTTGTCAAAAGATGACTATAATGTATTGCAACATGCATGACACTCTAAACTTGCAAATTAAAACCCACTAACCATTACCAACACCAAGATAAAAAAGAGGTTTAAATTTGCAGTAACACAGTGATTTCATGAAAGCAAATAGACATGATAGTGAAATGAATTGTTCCACCATTACCACTTTACTGCTTGCAACCACATGGTTTGAGGAATTAAAGCATACTCCCGGCCTGAAAATCCTTCTCCGCCATCATCAGCTTTCTCAGCATCCTGTTCTACCCTCAAATCCAAAACAATTTCAGAGTCAGAACCATCCCTTGATGACACATTGTACAAAATGCCTCCTATTTTATCAGTGTCCCTCAGGGTCTCCTTCCACCACCTGAAATACATAGCAACAATCACATCAAAAAAGAAATTTTCTTAAACAATTGACATGTCTCCATGCCAACAGATAACTTCAGTCACGTTCCATCTAATCTAGCCAACCATATTTGAAGCCCAAACACAGAGACAAGTCAAAACAAACACAAAAGTTATCATCTGCTAACACATAAACTGAAAATTGGGCATGACACTCTATTGTGAAGCTCCATAGACTTCAATTGTACTAAGTACAAATTGTAAGGTTCTGCTTGTTCTAGAGACATCTACATCAACCTAATCGCACACTTTCCCCAAACTCCAAATCCAAGATCAAATGAATGCTTAATCAACAATTTCAATCACAGCAAATCAAAAACAAACAATCTAACTGGCATAGGCGAACAATCACCAGAGCTCGTGGCGACGAAAGAGAAGTACCTGAAGGAGACCAAGTAGACCTTATCGGCGTCGGCGGAGGGGGCATCATCGTCGTCGTAGTCGTCCAGGAGGTGGCGGGGGGGGGGAGAGAAGGCGGAGCCGGGGGAGTAGTCGACGTCGAAGAGGTCGGCGTCGCCGTAGAGATTGTCCATTGAGAAAATCACGGCTAGGGTTTTGGAGGCGAGGATGCGGAAGAGGGACTTGCAGAGGCGCGCAGTGGAGACGGAGAGGCGAGCGAGTTTTAGAGAGAGAAAGCGGGTAGATTTGTAGAGAGAGAAACGGAGCTTCATGTCATGTCGTAACTAAGTAATTTTACCAGTATTTTTTTAGATCCATTATTTTCCCATTAACTCGTCCTCCTCGTTGTCGTCCCGGGGTCGTCAAGTAGGATCGCCAGTCGCCACGAGGAATTGGGTTTGGATTGGAATTCGGAGATCGACTCGTTTCTGGTTTTCTTATTTCCTCGCCACGCGAACTGCACCGCGTGCGTACAACGCTATCGAGGGTTGGCTTGCGGTGCGTGACGAAGGCAGTGAGGGAGCGAATGGAGGAAACGGGTTGGTTGTGGGAGTGGGGTGAGTGATCGCGTGGGTAAAATCTGGATGGTTCTCGGTTGATCTCGTGTTCCTATGCGGATGACCTGCATGACTGACACGTGGATGGTAAAGTGATCTGATAAGGGTCCCACTGCATCACTCGTAGAAAAATATAGGTTTTTGGGGGCGACAAAATATAATAAAGTGTGGTGTAGAATAGGTCCAACAAATTGAACTCTTCTAAGGCCCAGTAATGCCACGTAATTTTTTTTAAAGTCACGGCCCATTCAGTTATGGGCTAAGAAGCAATCTTCTGAAAATGAAACTTTTTTTGAACAAGTGAAAAGATACTATTTTTTGTGATTAAGTATGGATTCCTACATGTCTATGGGGAGAGGAGGGGTGTTCCAAGACTTATAATCGAGATGTGTTTATGGAATTAAATAAGTTACCTTATTGAGCCAGTATGCAAGTGCCAAATTAAGTTGACTCGAAGAAAAGAAAAGCAGAAAGCCATAGATCGAGATCGTCAAGGTCATCCATTAAATACAACTCAAGACGACGTCTCTTGAATACCAATTGAATCCAATGCTAAGTTGCATAGACACAAAATATCACGAGCAAATATAACAGCTCTGGTATGGTATGGTATCGGGCAATAAGACCCCGACCAACCTTATTTTTTTATTGCAAATATTAACAACTTCGATATAAGTTAATACATATCATTTAATTTTAATTTTTTTTAGGCGATATGAATGTTTGATTCTAAATATCTGTTTTAAAGGGGTAAAAGGTGACACGTAAACCATTAGAGGAACTTTTAATAGGCAAATCTTTCAAATTAGAATGAGATTTTCTTATTCCAAAAAAAAATGAGATTTCTTCAAATTGTATGGTTTTTTAGGGAGAAATTTGCAAAATAATCTCTGTTTGAAGATTCTTTGTTGAGTAACTTTAAAAACGTGTAAAAGTTATCAATTTACACTTAATGAAATCCCGATCGGGTATAAATCATACCCGATCGAGTACAATTCATTAAGGATAAAATCGAAATAACAGTCAAAGTGAAGGCAATTTTGCAAAAGATTTCAAATCTGTAGGTCATCTTTCAATGACTTCAAAATTTTAAGGTTATTTTATCAATTACTCCTGTATGACACCATAAAACATTTTGATCAATCGAAACGACCTAAATTCATGATTAAAAAAAACTGAAAACATTTCGTTTAAATCAACTTATTATGAATGGTAAAATTCATATTTTTATTTGTAATTCTCCAAATAAAAAAAATGATGGTGGGTTTGGGGTATCTCTATGTGTGCGTGGCAAACTTTTGTTTTGAGCTGCCTCCAACATTTGTCCTTTGTGCGATAATCAATGGATTTACGTTCTTTGGATTCTTGTTTTCATAGCTGGTTGGCGTTGCTTTCCACGGATTTCTTTTTTATTTATTTATAGGTCTTTGAACAAAATAAATAAACAATCAATTAGTACAATTATTGATCTTTTGTTAAATAAAAAAGATTAACCGTAATATAAAATTTTGGTATAGCCAAATGCGACCGACCAAATCGAAACAATACTAAACATATATAATAATAATGACGTCCTAAATCTGAAAAGGTTGGCACATTTAGTTCAGGACAGCTCAATCGGTTGTGTGGTCCATGCGTTTCTGACCCTAATTTAGAAACTCCCCAACCGGATTCGGACACCCACCTGGCTTCCACTAATTACCTATCATAAAAATAAAAATAATGCACTTTTTTTTTTTAAGGAAATACCAATTGTATAATTTGTATTTTACTTAATCTATTTGTCAGGTTACAGAACAGCAGTGGTAGAGCTAGGTATTTTAATGAGGGGTACTAATTTTTTTTAATAATAAGATTAATTTTTTTTAAGAATAATTTAAATAATTTAAAAAAACTAACTAGAATTAAAAATTTTAATTAATGAGAGATATAATAAAAATAAGAAATTGATAAACTCGTATAGAGTAATTAGAATTAGGAAACCGGATTATAAGAAATATAATAGAAAATTAATAAACTAACCTAACTAGAATTAAGAAAGTTAATTAATACAAATATATAATACAAATACACGGTCAAAGAAAAAAAAAATCAAGGGGCACTTAAAATAAAATAAAAAATATACATAATTTTGTGTTTTTTTTAAAGTGAAGGTGGATACGTGCTTATCCACAGTCCCAAACAGCTCCACCCTTGCAGAATGGTGTCTATTCCTTCGGGGATGATACTGAATTTAAACACTACTTATTAACATATGTCTACTGATAAATCATGGGATGATAATGGCATAACGTTGACTACAACGATAATTCTTAGAATAACTATAAGATGGTATGTATTGGAGTATCCGTAGTGGTGGATTTTTTCGGCTTTTTTTTTATGCGATTTGCGTCGATTTTTACGGAATCTATCGATTTGTTTTGGGTCGAACCATGAGTCGACACAAAAAGCAAGTCGCATGAAAATGCCGGGCCAATTGGAGCGCGTCGCGTGACATTGATTTTGAAACGAAAGAGTCGTTGCATCTACAACAGCTAGTTGGTGTTTTTTTTTCATTGTTTTCAATTCTATGAATAATACCTCAATCCCATTTCACCATTTCATACACTTCTATCATCTATTATTCTCTACATTTTTCTCTCAAATTTTTTGTTGAAAAGGGCAATGATTTCCGAAGAGTACATAGTATTTCGCAAAAAATTATTCGATAGCATTACTACAAATACCCCAACCCCATTACATTAAAAAAATCATTTTTAATGTCTAATACGACCCAACGAAGAATCTCTACTGTGCGAGTTCCAAACTCCTCTCATACAAGTCATTTTGAGTCTCTTCTCAAACTCAGAAAAACAATAAATCGACCTAACAAATCAACCCCTCTATGAATACTTAGACTCACCGTCGGGATGAGGTCATGCAAAAACTTATTTAACATAGAAAAAATATGTACCCAATACAAAATGAAAAGCAATGTGTCGTGCAATGAAAACTGAACAAGGAATTAATGCACACGGTAAACTTTTTCTTTTAGAGTATAACAGTTTTTATTTAGATATATTTTCATTAGAGTATGAAACAATTTTTATCGGTTGTTTAGTTTTTATTGAATTGCAGATACTTTTCGTTACATATGTAATAATCTCTATGGTTTATATTTTAACAAAAGTTTTCAATACAAATCTTAAATCCCGTGTTTATTCAAAATATTGGATCACTTCATCAATTTATGGGTTTATTCTGATATGAGACAAAACATTATACGTAGAATCTTACTTTGAAGTATTTATTTTAATACATGCAATATATATTATTTTACCAAAATTAAAATAGATCTTGCTTTCATTCTCGTTAAGTATACCCTTAATATATGATGAGATCGATCAAACATTAAATCCCTTTTTTGACATGTGTGTATTTGTGTAGGTGCTTAATTTTTTTTTTTTTTTAAATAAGTAGGTGCTTAATTGACCCGTAACGAGTTTGATAACTGAATTAGAGTCTCTTTGTACACTATATTTAAACAGTAAAATGTTGTGATTCGATTATGACATAGATTATATATGCGCAACAATAGCTTACCCTATATTGAATAAACTCAACAAGATTGTTTACACATTTGTAGCAAAATGATCTAGCTCGGTGCATGATGTGAAGTTAGGATCAAATTGCAAGTTGCACAATATCAATAATCTTGTCGAATTAGGTTATGCCCATTTTCTAAGTGGTAATTAGAAGCCACACCTATATGATTAGATGGCAGATGCGTGAAAATGTCGAATCAAGAGCATTTTTTTTAATATGAAAACAGCTACAGGCCACCGCCCAAATAGTGTATCACTATAGGATATACCGTACAATCTATGATCGTCCGAAGCGTACATCCAACCCAGCCTCTAGCAGGCCGAGATACCAGACTGAGCTGGTACTAATCACTGACATCATGCTGGCACACAAACTCATAAGACGGTACCCAAAACCAGACGGAACTGGCACAAACTAACCTAACTACTACCAAAACTAGATTACAATCAAACTAATATGTCTAAACCGATACTACCCCCTTGAGTGGGCTTACATAAACTCGATCATCCGGATCTCCCATCCATGGAAACTCGCGCCATCTTCCGGATTTG
>JAYMSW010002680.1:0-13417 GCA_036897725.1 Erodium texanum | reverse complement strand
AGGATGTGGGAGACGCGGATGACTGCCGGAGATGAAGACACCGACAGAGACAAAGAGCACGCCGGAGACGCAGATGACAAGCCGACACCGAGACCACATTCTAGATCTCCCCAAGTTCGAATATCGCACCACAGTTCAATGTCCACTGTTCGCCCTTGTCAAAATTTCTCCTAGCCTTGCAGATCTGTGAAGAAGACGTCGGAGAATCACCGGAGAAATTTCTCCCAAACTGGATCCAGAAGCGTTTTCCTTTTTTTTTTCCTTCATTATTTAGATTTTACATATAAAATGTCTTTTTAAATCTTAAAGTTATAAATGAATTTTTCATTTTTTTTTGTAGGGTTATGGTTTTAATTTAGGGTTTGAGTTCAAATCGTAGGGATCAAGGTTAGGAGGTCCAAGGTTTTAGGGTTTGAATTCAAGGGTATTTTCGTCATTTTGAGAAAATGAACAGTAAACTAACAGAATTTCTAACAGATTTTGTAACGGTGTTACAAAACGATAATTCGGGGTGTCGTCAAAGTAAAGTTAAAGTTCGGGGTAATTATTTGAAATTGGCTGATAGTTCAAGAGATCCGATCGTAATTAACCCTTTAGCTTAACTAGGGCTTGCACCGTGTCCGAATTCTAACAACAAGACACCTATATAGTAAGATCCCAGATAATAAGGCCAAAGCGTTAAGTATTTTCTTATTCACATGTCTAGTACATCATTCGAGACATGTGGAATAAAGTAGTATCGTACGGTAGTGCGAACAGGCGGCAATCGCGATAAAAACGACAGATCAGAGTGTCGATGTTACAGGGAGATGCGACTCCTCGTTTCCTGGAATTATTTGTGGCCACAAAACAACGTCAGTGTACACGAAATCTGTAACTGTAAATAGTAACGACATGAGTGCGGGTTGTGTACCTGGGGACCATGGTCGGTGAAGATGTTACGGAAAACTTCGTGATAAGCGACATATTTTTATCGTGGTACGGTCTTTCATCTCCTCGTCTGTAGTTACTATGCTGAAACATTTGCGGGATGTCAAGCGGGACACAGTGATACGAGCGCATCTTGCCTTAAAAATCGACACTTATTTACATTCTTTAAGTCGATTTCGTCCCCATTTGGAGTATAATAATAACTTCTAATCCCCATTTTATGCTTTCCCAGTTTCCTGAACCTCTGCAATAAAAAGGAGCAAAAATAAGGTGGAAAGAGTGAAAAACAACTAAGTCAGGATCAAGGGAGGTTTGACCAGCTTAGTGACCCACGTTACTGAGATCGTTATGGGTCAGGTAACGCGTGTCACTCGTTGTGTATTCAACAGTCAAGGAACTTGGACCGATAGAGAGTACAACAGTGTGTAACATGGGAAGTAAAGCACGTTACAATATGCTTCATGCACTTGTTAACGCGCGTTACAAGACCGATCTTTTGGCAACACAATTCCCGAGAAGAACATTGAGCAGCTTTGGAGTTAACACGACAAGTAACGCACATTAGTCAGTGCGTTACGTAGGAGCTAACGCACGTCACAGACAAGGTATATAAAGCTGGGTGATTGGACTTGACGAAGACGCGGACTGGGACGCACATCACTTACCATGTAAAGGACTTCATGACCCGCGTCACCTTGTCTGTTACGCACTAGAAATGGGCAGTTTTACCTTTTTTTTCCCTCGTTTTATTCTAGTTCTATAAATAGCCACTTAGGGCTCAATTGTTAGGGATCGATTATTCTACTAAGGAGTTCAAAATTTCCAGAGGAAAAACTAGAGTTTGGAGCTAGAAACCTTAGTGAAGATTCAAGGATTCTTCACTTTGGTATTGTATTGTTTTACATTATTAATATCAATGTCTTCTATGATATCAACTGGCCCTTAAGTCCATTATTACATTGAAGGACTTCATGAAAGTATTCATGGGCCGCTTCTTTTCAGCCACAAAGAGTAAGGTGTGAAAGTTGAGAATTCATGCCTTTGGACAAGATGCCTTTGAGACTCTAGCTGAGGCTTGGGAGAGATACCAAGGCTTGCTAAGGGATTGTCCTCACCATGGAATCCCTGAGTGGACAATCATCCAGACTTTCTACTTGGGACTTAACCAAGCAAGTCAGGTTGAGTTGAATGCCAACTCCAATAATTCTTTTAAGAGCCTGACATTGGTCCAATGTAAGGAAGTGATGGCCAAAATCGTGTCTAACAACGAATGGAGAACTAAAAGAGGGCCTAAAGGGTCTATGAAGGCAGTCCAATCCTCCCCTCAATATGATGAAGTTGTGAACATAATGAAGGACATGGTCCTCCAAAACTAGGAGATTATGAAGACTGTCCAATGCATCTCTCCAAGAGATGAAAGTGGGACAAAGTTCTTATCAAGGCCATAAAGATGGACAGGAGCAGTAAGTGGAGAGTGCCAATTAGGTCGGGGTCAAAACAATGAGAGACCATATGACCCCAACTCCAATTTCTACGATAAAGGTTGGAAGGACCACCCCAATCTAAGGTGGGGTGATAATTAGAATCAAAACCAGGGGTAGCATCAAAGCAAAAATCGCCCATAATACCAACAAAATGATCAAAGGCCAAAAAATCTACCTTACCGGGTACATGGTAATAATTCTAATAAGGATGATCCCTCACCCTATGATCTCATGGTGCAGATGATGAAGAAGGAAGAGGATAAGGACAATAACTTGCAAAATAAAGTGGGTCAACTAGCTAGCCAAATGAACACTAGAGCCCCAGGGTTGCTACCAAGTGACATTAAAAAGAATCCCCGGGAGAATATGAGTGTTATAAGCACGAGGAGTGGCAAGCAACTTGTTGATCCCATCATCGATCAAGCCAAGAAGAAACTAAGGACACAAAGTGGAGCTGTGGAAGGTGATGCGCATTACCAAGCACGTGACGGGGCTAGTAACGCCCATCACCACCCACGTCAGGATGAAGAAGACCCACAGGTTGGGGAAAAGGACTATAATGTAGGAGTTAACGCCGATGACGAAGCGCATGACACACTCTTTAACGCGCGTCACTCATCACATCACCAACTGGAGGAGCCATAGGTTGAGAACTTGGATAGTGATGTACTTCCTAAAACATGTCACGAAGTATGTAACACGACTCCTAACACGTGTCACACAAGAGGTGACGCCAGAGATTATAAGTGCTTCCTTGAAGGCCAAATTTCCGGAGACCGGGTAAAGGAGCCTCGAGTTGAGACAAAAACTTGGGCTCCAAAGGTTTCTTTTCCCTCTACATTGGACAAATCTCAAAATGAACTCCAATATGGAATTATTTGAATATTTTTAGGAAGTTGGAGATTAACATACCTTTTTTGCAGGCCCTAACACAAATGCCAAGTGTGGGCAAGTTTGTGAAACAGATGTTGTCCAAGAAGAGAAAGTTTGATAAGGGGGAAGCGATAGCCTTGACAGAGGAGCGTTCAGCCTTAGTCATGAATAAACTACCCTTTAAGCTTAAGGAGCCTGTGAGTTTCACCTTGCCTTACAAAATAGGATTCCACTACTCTCCTTATTCCCTATATGACCTAGGGGCCAGTATTAATTTAATGCCCTTATCAGTGTTTGAGGCCGTAGGTATAGATGAAGCCCCTGTGTGGACAAATATCACACTGTAGTTGGCTGACCAAACAATAAGGAGACCTGAGGGAATCATAGAAAATGTGTTAGTGAAAGTGGGGAAATTCATCTATCCGGCTGACTATGTGATCCTTGATATGAGAAACCATGGGGATGTTCCCTTGATCCTAGGACGACCATTCCAAGCAACCATGGGAGCCTTGATAGATGCTAGGTAAGGGGAGATCACCATTAGTTATGGACTGATATAGAGACATATATAGCAAATAAGTCTAAGAAGGGGTTGGTTAGAAAGTCAACACTATAAAAGAGGATAAGTCCCTAACCATAGTAAAGGAAGGGGAGACCCCTATGGTAGTAGAGGACGAAGGGTTGTGTGCAGAATGTGACTGCAAATTAAAGTCTTTACCATACTTGGAAAAGAATTTAAAATTGAATGCATTGCCGGATGATTTGAAATATGTTTATTTGCATAAGATTGATAAAGACCCACTAATCATTCCTTCTACTTAGTCTAAGGATAATGAGGAACATTTGCTAGGGGTTTTGAGGAAGAGAAGTGAGGAGCTGAGCAGCACAATGGTTGTTGTAAGATCAACAAGTCTGTCCTGTTTTTCATGCAGGATTACGTTAGGAAAAGAGCTAGGAGTGACGGTGTCAAAGTGGAGGAAGAACCAACGTCTTGACAAAGGCGTTGAGGGTGAAAATAAAGAAGGATAATGAGTCGATGAAGACTCATGAAGTTGAGCCAACGACTTGAAATAAAGGCGTTATACGAGATACAACCTGGAACAAACATTTATAATTTTGATTAAATTAGAACAATATTTATTGTTGGTATTTGGGATAATATTATTATGTGGTATATTTGTGTGTGTTTATCTGTTCATGTGTGTAGGAAATAAGGTCCGTGGATGGAACTGAAGTCCTGAGAGGAAACAAGGAAAATGAAAGAGGAGCATAGCCTAACGTAAAGCTTATCTCATGTTACTTGGTCTGTAACGGATCTAGTGACACGTGTTAGCCATCACGTCACATCATCTAGTGGCCAGTGTCTAAAAAGTCAGAAAATGGAAAGAGATATGTAGGAGGTGACGCGTGTTACTTATTTTGTTACGAGCTATGTGATGCATGTTACCCACTACGTCTCACCAAAGGATAGTCACAGTTTGGGAAACCTGGGAATTAGGAAGAGACTTGACAAGTAACACATGTAAGAGAGTCCGTGACGGACTCTTTAATGCGCATTACAAAGGACGTCACGAAGATCCAAAGGTACTGTCCAACCAAAACAAGCTCAGGCATGAAGAGTGACGCACGTTAGGAAGCGCATCACGCACCTTATAATGCGCGTCACAACCCAAAATGCAAAAAAAAAAAATATATATATCCAGATCAAATTTGTTTGGGCCCATCTATCTCCTCTATCTCTCTGGCCCACATACACCTTAGGATATCCGAACTGACCACTCACCTTACTCCACTATCCTATCCTTAACTCCCCGCTACCCATTTTATCGTCCCACCATTAAAGACCAAAACCCCTCCTTATTCCTTCACCTGAAACCGTACAACAACTACAAGCATTCCCTCTCCACTCTCAACTCTCACATCCTGCTCTCCAACATCCTTAGAAACTCCATCACTCTCATTTCCTGCAGCCATTCTAGCCTCAGCCTGCAACATCCACAGTTCACAGCCATCACTCCAACAACAACCCGTGGCCCATCCTTCTTTCATTCTCTCCTTAGCTCCTCTACCTTGCTGCAAAAGCTGGAGAGAAACAGAGAGAGAGAGAGAAGAGCAACCAAGAACAGTGCAATAAAACCCAGGTGAAAAAGTGCAGAGAACCAGAATTTCCAGATCTAGTTTCACGCAATAGAGGAAGAAGAAGGGAAATAACACACTCCGTAACGTGCGTCTTCAACCGTGTTATGCAACCAGTGACCCGCGTCACAGACCGCGTTATGCCTTTTGCAACCTCCGTCATGAAGCACGTCACACCTGAAAAAGACTGCTTTTGTATTCTCTGTGCATAGGGATTAGAGAGAACTCATTAGCAAGTTGAAGGAGGATAGTGTACTATATGTCATGTTCTAATTCTCATAACTTTATACTTAGTGCATCCTTCGTGGTCTTTGTATTCTCCTAGAACTTTTAGAGACTGTTTTGCATGCTCAACCCTGGGATAAATTGGCCAAAAGTTTTTCTAAGTGTTGTGCTACTCCTCCTATTTTTTGTAAATTTTACATAACATCATTTTAGGATTTTGTTTGTATTGTGAGTCTAGGAGTCGAGTCTAGGATTGTATCGTGTCTAGTACCATGCATTGCATTCGTTTTTGAATTCCTTAATACATGAGGCTCAAACTCCTCCTACGGGGTGTATCCCCAGGGCTTAACCGAGAGTAGGTAGTGTATATGTTAGTGTATCTTTCTCCAGACAAGAAAGACTTAAAGTTTGAGGAGTTGATGCGGACGCATCTTTCCTCAAAAATCGACATTTATTTACATTCTTTAAGTCGATTTCGTTCCCATTTTGAGTATAATAATATGTTGTTCCCATTTTTTGCTTTTCTGAACCTTTGTAGTAAAAAGGAGCAAAAACAAGGCAAAAGGAGTGAAAAACAACTAAGTCGAGATCAAGGGAGTATTGACCAATTTAGTGACCCACATTACTGACCTATTATGGGACAAGTAACGCATGTCACTTACTATGTAATCAACAGTAAAGGAACTCAGACTAACAGAGAGCATATCAGTGTGTAACATGGGAAGTAACGCATGTTACAATGTGCACCACGCACTTGTTAACGAGTGTTACAAGCCAGTCTTTTGGCAACACAATTCCCAAGAAGAGTAGTGAGCAGCTTTGAAGCTAACGCAACAAGTGACGCACGTTAGTCAGTGCATTACACAGGAGCTAATGCAAAAGGCAAACCAAGAAGACAAAATCATGAATGACCCTGTGGATGGCTATGAGGAAAGGCTAAAAAGGATTGTTGAGCTTCTGAGAGATTCCTCTAGTTTAGGTAAACACTCTAAGGCATCACAATTTCCAAGAAAGGACCAGAGTTTGAAAAGGTTAGAGAATCGTGTCGGCACTACAACAACGTCAAAGGTGCAATCAATAATATTCGAGCACAATCTTGCTGACCAGATAACTCAAAAAGACAAAAACCAAAAGTTATATCACAAGAAGATGAGTAGTTTAGGAAAGTTCTGGCAAATATAAAAAGAATGAAGGAAAACACTTATTTGGTAGAACTTATTGAGAATTTCTCAACCTTCCATAGGGCTCTAGATGAGGCCCGCTCTTGGAAAAAGAGAGTTGAAGACTTGAGCTTCGCAGAGATGAGCTTTTAGAGCAAACAATTGATCTTTGATGGTACACTCGAGCATATGGAGGATTTCCGGCGATTTTCGATTCCTATGAAAGTAGGAAGAGATCCAGCAGGCGTCACTTCCTTTTGTGACTTAGTGTGCAACATCAATTTGTTACCTATCTCTCTTGTTAGGGCAACATGAATTGAAGAAGTCAAACCTTGGAGTAGGGTGCTTTTTTTTCCTAATCACACCTATCTATACTCTGGCAGGGTCATCAAAGATCTCCTGGTGCATATTGGTGGCTTAATCTTCCATGCGGACTTCATGATACTGGATTATGCACATACTCTTATAATTTTAAGAAAGCCATTTCTTTACATCGCGAATGCCGATCTAAATAAACAAGAAAAAACGATGACAGTAAGCATGGGGAAGATCTCAATATACTTCAATATGAGGGACAAAGCTAAAACCCCCATGTTTTGCACTACACCCAGAGAAGTGGCAGAAGTACTAGGATCTTCGCCCAAGAAAGAACATAAAAAGAAAAAGGCCAAACTCAAAAAGAAGCCTCCAGAAATTCCTAAATCTACTGCCGCCATGTGGAACACTCCAGCCCCTATGAGCTCTAGCACGGTAAAGCCTAGCTGATCACCATGGTCGCATTCCCGTCCGGCTAAAGGACGTTAACCAAAGAGCTGACCAGGAGGCAACCCGGATTATTTTCTTTATATCTCTTTTTTCTGTTACATATTGTTTTGGAAAGTCCTTATGAGTGGCTTGTTTTGTAGGAAAAAGATTGGGGAGCGAGTACCAGATATATCTAAGGACGAAGCTTCCAAACTTTGTCCTTCCAATCTCCACCCTGCCAAGCCACCAAAGAGGAGCTTTCCTCCTTTATAGCTCTATAGAGACGTGGCCTCAGCAAACATTTACAATGGGGCATCATTTCTCTCTCTTATACTTTTAATTGTTTCATATTTGCTCACATGTCTTGATAATATTCCTGTTGAGATTGTGTGCATTGCATGATGTCATTATACCATTGTTTGGTCATCTTGTGCATGAATTGCATATATATCTCTATTGTTGTGTTGATACGTAGTCGGTTATCATTTTTAACAGAACATGCATATTTATCATTTTCTATAGTAGTGTTCACACACTTAGATTAAGGTGTAAGTATGGAGGAGGAGGAGGAGGAGGAAAAGATCTTGCTATAATTTTTCCACTCCAAAAACAACCCTAAAAACTATAAAAAGAGTCTACACTTAGATTAGGTCATTTGCATTCACGTTTTTGTTATTATCTGTTTTCTTGTGAAAAGCCCTACTGGTGATGTTGAATTAGTTTGTATATATTTTGAGTGACGAATTTGTTAGGTTTTGGGTTTGTGAAAGAAGGTTGGATTGTCATGATTTTAACCTTGAGTACTTTTTGCATATAGTAAGCTTAGTAACATGTTAATTTTGTTGACAAAGTTTGCATACTAGTACCGCTAAAAGAGAAAGCAATCACATTCAAAATGATAAGAGATCAAAGTAATTTTTCATAGCTTCGTCACTGTTGACTTTGAACTGTATATACACTGAAAATTTAGATGATGAAGAATAGTTGAGTATAATTCATGTGATGGATAATGTTGTGCCCTTGTTTTTTGATCTTTTGCATGCACCCTGGATAATTCCAGTACTAGTCGAATTCATACTGTTAGGCTGTGATAAGTGCTTGAGCTTAATTTTTTTTAAACAAATTCGCACACGACACATAGACAGTTTAAGTGGGGATTTGGGGATGAAGTCTCCAAAATTCCTTCTAAGAATGGTGTGGTTAGGCTTCTATGCTTTCAAGTATGAGCCGTTGCCCGGATGATCTGCATGATTTTTCCTTAGGTTTCTCTAGTCCCCTTACGAGTGTGTGTGACTGCGCCCAAAAGGCCATAACATATAGTGATTTTGCGGTTCTGTCTCTACTGACTCCTCTATTAAGTCATGAGCTGCATTCTAGATTACCTCTAGGTTCTCTTGTCCTCTTGTGAGCTAATACGACTGCGCTCAAAAGGCCTTAGTTGTTAGTAAGCTTGCAGTCTTACTTCCCAAATTTATCTGTCTGTTGAGTATTTACTAGGGTTATACGAGCAAAAATAAGAAAATTTTAAATCTACATCTGGTAGAAAAGTGTCAAAAAGGATGCTGAGCAAAAATGCATATTGAAAAGAATGCATCCAAAAAGCGAGTATTCCCTGTTAAATGATCAACATGGGAGTAAATTTGAGGGGTAGGGGTAGAGATGGATAATCACATTGGATGTATAATTAGTAAGTAAGGGCTGCATTTCCCTTCTCCTAACCTAACTCGCTTACAAAACTTTCTAACACGTAAGAGCAAAACCGTGCATTCTTGAACATCTATTATATGAATTTATAAATGAACTAGGAAAAAATTATCCTGGTGTGTGTATTCTTGAGTAAGATTGCATGTGTCAGTATTTGAGAAGGCTTTTTGCAATCTTCATCCAATGTATATATATCTTTTCAAATGATATGTGAGGCAATTTTATGAACCTGCATTTTGATTTCTATTTAGTAGTATAAAATATCTGCTTTTTCAACTCTGTTAATCATTGAAAATGGAAAACATGTACAAAAATATTTCTTGAGTTAGGACATGTATAATCATGGTTGTTAGTATGGTGGAAAACTGCCTATTCATCATCTCTTTGTATATATCTTACTGTTTGACATTCACTAACTACGGCTTAACACAAAGTTTTCTTGAGTCTAGGATATGTAAATATCGAGTCTTGTCTAGATTGAGTCAACATCTGTATACATGCATATCTTTATTGCTTTCAATAACCCGGAGATACCAAGCTCCGCCTATGAACACTATAGTCGCGAGGTTTATATTGGCACGCCTATCCTTTATATTTATGTCATTTACTACTTTCTTTATTGCTTTCTTCGGGCACATGCTTTATGCTTGTTTCTTTTCTTTTCGCTTTCTCGGGACGAGAAAAGTTTAAGTGTAGAGGGTTGATGAATCCTTGACTCATATGCATTCGCAATGTGATTTCCATCACATTTAAGTCTGTTTTTCCCTTCGAAAGTGTAATAATTAGATTAGTTTTCAATAAAACTTCTCCAGGCATTATTATTCCGACTACTGTTTTTGATGATAGGTATTGAGGAATAGCTAGGAAGGTACCTTTGGAGGCCAAAGAACCACGAGCATGAAGCCCCAAAGCATAGGATGCAAAAGACTTGCAGGTCAAGAAATCGAAAGATTTCAAATTCTCGACGACCCAGTCGACGCTCGTCGATGGGTCCATCTAGCCAAGTGTCAAGGCTGAAGGCCACATAGCAGCCGACGCACACGCAAGACACGCTCCACCAAGGTCAGACGAGTTTTTGACAGAGTCCACGTGGTTCCAACAACGTTGACCAACTTACCGACATAGGACACATCACCCAAAGACGTCGGATGATCCACCGACAGATGACACGTCAAACGATGATGTCAATGAAGCATAAAGAAAAATCCTAGCTGCCGACGGGGGCGTCGATGGACCGTCCGCCGCAAGGCTGACACTTGTCGGATGCCCCGTTGGGCCGTCCGTCAAAGCAAGACAGATCTGAAAGAAAAAAATATAAATATGAGGCTTTTGCCTCATTCTTCACACCATTTGGCTTGGGATCCAAAGTGAGACCTCTTAGTATTTTTCATTTCTAGAGAAGGAGAGAGTTGTAGGGGCTTGTGGGAGTGGTTGTGAGGCCATCAAGGGGATATTTTGACATTAAAGTCAAGGGGAATGCTTAGTCGGTTCTCCAAGAGAGGTTAGTGATGGGAAGAGGTGGAGATTTACATTATTTGAGGTGTATATCTTCATTCTCAACCTTTTAGCTCCTTGTCCCATACAGCCATGCGTTCTCTACCATAGTCATGGTGTAGAAACCTTGGTCATGGATGTACATGAATATTGAATAATAATAATATTGATCGTGGTTGTGTTAAAGTTTGTGTTTTAACGGCTCAATCTTGTTTATATCCTATGCATGATGATCTCTAAGCGTGGATCTACAATGGTGAATTCTAGATCTCACACCTGTAGATCCTTAACTGAGCTCATATATCTAGTTATTGTTGTTTGAGCTGTGAATCATTATAGGATTGCTAGATTTTCATTTAATCTTCCATTCTTATGTTTATAACATATGCATTCTATCGCCCCTATAAACTAGATAGGATGTTGGTGTTAATGTGGTAGTATTTGTTGTATGATGTTTCCTTTAGTCTTTGGTTAGAGGTTAATTGTATATGTGTGGATATGCTATGTATGAGATTATTTGGGTGTTGAAAAACATGTTTTTCCGGTAGATAAAACTAAATCTAAGGCCTGCATAATTGGGATATGTGTACAATGTTGGATGGATCTTGCACGGTGACCTCATGTTGTAGTGTTCTAAGGACTGCAACATGTTAGTCTAGTAAGTTGCTTTCATTAGTGTTGGATTGATTTCTTACGTGAAGTCTGTGCTTCTGACCATTTTGTATCTGCATGATATCGATATACTATCTTGTGAGGGGGGCACCTAGTTGACGAATGGACATGACCATCTTTGATACATAGTGCCCATGGAGCTTGAGAAGCAGACCTTACCCAATACAATATGAGGGATCATGCAGAGGCCGGGATGCTAACTTGGTAGTTAATTGTGTTGGGCTTGCATCTGGCGAATCACCCGTCGAGGGAACGCGGAATGGGATAACAATATTTACCAAATGTTTGCCAATTAGTTAATATTATTGTTTAACCTCTTCTGTACATCCACGGTCGACTTAAGTCTCCGTTTGTGGTTACCCCTTGCTAAATGTGGTCACCTCTCACGAATCTGCCCTCTCACCCCGCATATACCGTTAAAGCCAAGTCCCCAAAAAGAGTCTGAAACTTTCTGTCGGCGACACGAGCAGTGTCCCTTTGTCGTGTTCGTCGACCACCCCTTCCAACAACTACCAATACCGACGCCACAATAACCGCGCCCTTCCTTAATTTCCATACACTGTGACCCATGTCAACCCTCCCGCTAACGCCTTGTACATTTGTAGATAACTAGATTAGGTGGTGACAACCCTAGTATAGAATGCTGCCACGGACTATCCTTTGCTCACCTCCCTGTGGGATAGACCAATACTTTTATCGTTAAACTATACTGCTTGTACGACCACGTACAGTTTTATACGAGGAACCATCGGCATATGAACCCTTGCGTGGACGACGATTCAACCGATGAATCTCGGAACCAATGTGAAATCATCTTCAGGGTGAGCCAACGGTCTCAGTCCGAACAATGTCACTCTTGGTCCATTTTAGGCTTGAATTCCTCGGGACATTGTGGGATATATGTTATTGTTTGCACTTGTTGTCACACATTGTGACATCTTGAAATTCGTTGTGAGCGTCCATTGTATTTTTTGTTACTTGTAATTTTTTTTCCCAACAAAAGGATGGAAACTATGATGACTTCAAGAAAAAGATATCATGAATCATAGACTAAAGTATTCTCAATGAAGATATGAAGTATCATATACTCAATGGTCCGACATTGTCTGAAAGAGTGTTAGTCATGTTCTGACACATTATGGGGTCTCAATCGCAGGACGTGTTAGGACGATAGTCTGATATGCTAATTATTATCTGGACAATATCCCAATAGTGTACTGAAGACACACAATACTATGTTTGTGTATCATGATGAAGCCCGCCATGTCCCGACAGAGTCCAGACGTAGATTCAGTAGTTTTCCGACAACATCTCAGGTTGTCCAACAAAAGTGTTCAGACGACAGTTCGATAGACAGTACATGTCATTTGGATAATGTCCCAACAGTGTCCCAAAGACATATGATATAGTATTTTGAGTATCGAGACAAGGACGATAGCTTGTTTGAATGAGTGTCCTAACTACAAGCCGGGACATTGGTATCAGGAGTCTCGTGACTAGTACAGGGACACTGAAGGTAGAGTTGATAATGACGAATGTTCCTAAATTTATAAAGAAACAACTCGGTTGCGCAAAAACAATGAAGCTTGGATTTGAAGATGACCTAAAATCATTACATAGAAACATATTTGATTCGCAAAAACATAGACTCAACAATTATTGATATATCGTAACTAGATTTGGAACTCAAACTCAAGGATACAAAATATTGGAGAAAATGGAGAAAAGGATTGTGGGTGAAATGACGTAAGTTTCAGGTAATAAGTATGAGGTTACTGATTCTAATCTCCTTAATTATGATATTGCATTTCCCCGATCAAAAACACACACAAAACTCATCTTAGTTACATTTCTAATCTCATTAGCATGTTGTCGTTTTTCTTCCTATGTGAGCTGGTGTTGACAGAAAGCACAAATTTGGCACCACCAAATCAGGTAATTGGTCAAACACTTGTCACGGGCCGCGCACTTAGGCCCGGGACCTTAGAGCTGCGG
>JAYMSW010002679.1:0-13417 GCA_036897725.1 Erodium texanum | reverse complement strand
CGCTTAACAGCAAGCGGTGCATGATCTCATGCTTGAGCAGCAGCTCGGTCGGTGTGGTACATGCGAAGGAACTCTTTGAGTTGTAGCTGCCATGTACAGTTATCCCCCATAACTTGTGGCTCTGATACCACTTTGATAAGGTCCACGTCTCTAGATCGAGTTACGGGTCTAAAATAACTTATATTATTGGAATTCATTAGAGAGAACTCCGATCTCATAATGGAATTGGGGTCGCATCACAAGGCCTTTGGTACCTGAATCACTCACACTTCTCTCTAAAAGGAGGAGAAGCCTTTTTGTTCGACCTATGATGAACAAAGTTCGTTTGAGAGAACTCCAATCTCATGAACTAAATTACTATGAAACTTTTTTTTCCTTTATTGAATCTCTCCCATCCTATAAATAGGTAGGATAGTACCTTACAAAAAGCATAAAATAACTAAAAGTCTAAATGTTGCTTGTATCACTATGTGTGTGTGTCAAAACTAGTGTTCGTTCGTAACTAGGTAGCTCTCTGCAGGCAGTGAATGCAACTCATCAATATTGACGTTTCATGGGGTCGATATGATGGGTGAGCGGCTTGCTAAAGAGGTATATGGTAGTAATTCATTCATTTAAGTTTTATTACAAACCTTAGTTTACTACTTCTTTGTTCTATTGTTTTCGCTGGACTAAATATATTATAGAAGGTTCTATATCATCCATTTTTTTATACTCTTCATTCAGGTATTAGGGGTTGTTAGATGTTGGCCCAATGTGCGCAAGATCTCCTTTGTAGCTCACTCTTTAGGAGGCCTTGTCGCAAGGTATGCTATTGGGAGGCTGTATGATGACTTTCCAAATATAGATCCTTCTAAGGAAGATGACTCAAGTTGTTCAAACCAATGTCTTGATAAGACTTGCAAGTCTAGAATTGCTGGACTTGAACCAATGAATTTTATAACCTTTGCGACACCTCATCTTGGCTCAAGGGGAAATAAACAGGTAGAGTAAATATATTTTGTATCCTAAAAACACGCCATTTATATAATTTCATGCGTTTTCTTTGTTGTCTTTTTAGCTCCTCATATTTGTCAACCCGTACGGAAAAAGGAGCCTTTGATATCATTGTCACTCCTCTAATATGTACAACAATTTTTAGTTTGATCTGATTGATTTTGTTTCGAACTGTGAAGCCGAAGCATGTAAATGGTCTCAGTAGTTTATTCTGTTTATTTACACAGCTCCCTCTTCTCCTTGGCCTTCCTTTTCTCGAGAGGCATGCATCTCAAACTGCACACTTAGTTGCTGGGAGGTCTGGGAAGCATCTGTTCCTCACTGATAATGACGATGGAAGACCTCCCCTTCTTCTTCGGATGGTTGATAACTCAGATGATCTAAAATTCATGTTAGTTTTGATGTATCCATGAAACAAACTAATTACACAGATTTTTGCTTTAGCTCTTACATGTTCTATAACATCATTTTTTCTTATGTGTAGGTCTGCTTTGAGAGCTTTTAAGCGTCGTGTGGCATATGCAAATGCTAATTATGATTGTATCCTTTTATGGGTCAGAAATCGTCTTTTTGAACTATGGGTACCCGTTTTTTTCTAACCAACAATACTACTGCCCTCAAGGCTTCAACTTGAAAGATGTGACTTAAGTAAACTAAGCACTTAACCATTTGGTTCCATAAGTGTGATGTTAACTTGACTAATCCATTAAGATATGGTTGGGTGGAGGACATCATCAATCAGGCGCCAACATGAACTTCCAAAGGTAGCAGGCATATGGTCCTATTCATGATATATTTCGTCTCTACTGGGAAGCCTGCTCCATTAATTTCTTTCCCTTCTCATTTACAGTCCGATCTTCTTGTAGTAGATGAGAAGTATCCCCATATAGTATATGTGGATCACAAACGGTGTGACAGGATGAATAGCAGAACATCTCCTGTTGTTGGAAGCCATAGAGCTGATATGGAAGGTATAAGAAACTACTCATCCGTCATTATATTTCACTTCATGGCTATATCCATTGAAATCTTGTCCTCATACTACCAATGCTAGTTCTTCATCCTTTTTATTTCCCCACTTATATTAAGAGGTTTGATGTTGGAAAACAATCAATTGCAAGTTTAGTAGTTATTGTCCGTCTGTTTACTCTTGCGTGTATACGTTTTTTAGACTTTCTGTTAGCTTTGCGATAAATGTGTCAATCTCAAGGATTTACCCATCGTTAAATTGATGTGGGTTGATCGACCAACATTAATTTGTCTGCTAGAAATTAATGATGTTGACGAGAAAGCATTTCGGTTAATATATACCAGCCAACTGGAGATGTTAAGGCACATGAGGGACAGACAAAGAGTACTTGACAATCATGTACATCACAAATAAAGTGAGAATCCATTTCAATATGCTTGGTGCACTCATGATAGACCGAATAAGCTATAATATGAATAACATTGTCACTAACAAGAAGAGGAGTAGCCCCATAAGATAGAAGTCCCAACTTGGACAATAGTCTACACAACTAGATAATCTTATAACAAGCTTGAGACATAGCTCGACACTCTGTCACGGTGGAGGATTTAGAGACCTTTTTTTGCTTATTGTACTTTTAAGAAATACAAGCACGACCTACATACATACCATCCTGTCATGGAGCGTCTAGCATCCATACAACCTGTCTAGTCTGCATCACTAGATAGCTGAAGTGAAGTATTTGAAGGAAAATAAATTCCTTTAGTCACTATTCCCAAAAGATATAGTGGAATATGACGAACATCAGCCATATGCAAATGTCACCTGGAGAAATTGATTGACCTGTTGAAACATCAAAGAAAAGATTTGAGGCGTTTAGTAGTGAGATATACCAAACTCTTGGCCAGCTAACGATATACTATGGGATCCAATAGGAGGTCAGGCTCGTCTTTGCGTAGCTTGACATTAAGTTGCATTGGAATATCAACTGGAGAAGCCCCACGAATATCAGACAAGTCGAAGAGGTCATTGGCATACTTTGCCTGATTGAGAAAGATACTTGTCGAGCCTATGTGAAACTTAAGACGCAAAAAATACGTGAGAGAATGAGGATCTTTCATTTGTAAAAGTTATGGGTATGAACTTCAACTTAAATATCAGTGACGTGTCTATACCAGTAATTACAATGTTATCCACATAAACATGAAAATAGCAATTTAATCTAAAGAACGACATAGAAACATAAAAGTATCATGTCTATTAGGCTGAAAAGAAAATTCTTGTAGAGTACCATAAAACTTCCAATACCATGCCCATGGAGCTTGCTTCAACCCACAAAAGGAGCGTCGTAGTTGACAACCTGAGATGTAGGTGAAGAAAATAAGCCTTGAGGAACCCCCATATACATCTCCTCCTTAAGATCACTGTGAAGAAAAACATTCGTGACATTTATTTGACTTAAGGTCCAACCTTGCGAAACTGCGGTGACTAGAGCGGTACGAATCGTCGTCATTTTTGCCACTGAAGCAAATGTGTCCTCATAGTCGACACAATGCTCTTATCGGTTGCCCAAAACCACCAAATGAGTCTTATATCACTCAATACTCTCATCAACTCTTACCTTAATAGATTACACCGTTTGCTACCCAATAGGTTACACCAGGAAGATAAGACACAATATCACTCATGTGATTTAGTTCTAGGGCATGCAATTCCCTTATATTGTCTGTCGCCAACAGTCCAGTTGTGTAGCCTTGGAATAATCAACAAAAGATAAAGTAGCAATATGCATAGAAGAACAAGGTGAGAACCCATCAACCCAGGGGTACAAAATGTTGTGCAGTACGATGTATGGGGCCGCAACATCAAAAACTTCTATTGACACGCCTGATATAGATGTGGACTCAGGTGACTCAGTAGACGCCTATGCTAAGCCAAGTAGTACGGAAGGGTCCACATTTATATCAGGATATGTCGGAGGTGGCAAAGCGACTGGAAGAAGACATTTTGCAAAGACCGTCTCTTTCCGTCGAACATACAAAGGGGGAGGACTAGTGGAATCAGATGATTCGGTAGGACCAGTGATGTGCTCAAACGAAGGTAAAGTAACATAGCTATTCGTATTTTTTGGAAGCGCGGGATATAAACATTGATTCTCAAATAAAACCATTTTTTTAGACACCCAGATTTGCTTAGAAGTAGTATCAAAACAAACGTACCCTCTCTGAGTAGTACCATACTTGAGAAAACACACACAAAGAAGATTGAGCCGATAACTTTGTACGTCAGGAGCGGGTAAAGAAAACAAAGCACACACACCCGGAAGGACAAAGAGAAGAGTATGAGGGATGTTTTTGATGAAGGCGAAAATAAGGAGACTCAAGATCCAAAACCTGTGAAGGAATACGATTTATCAATTAAGCAACTATAGACGCTTTAACCCAAACTCGAGGATGGATAGAAGATTCAAAAAGGAGAGAGAGAGCACAGAGGCTCTGATACCATGCCAACCTCAAGGATTTACCTTTGTATTTGATGATGAATCTGATGCACAAGGTCACACACACACACATATATATATATACTATTCGGATCAGGGTTACACCATATACGAGGCCGGAACCATAAACTCATAGGCTTAATTAGTTAGACTGACAAAATGCTCATCATGTTTCATATAAAGTATATGAAATGCTTCAAATGTTAAGATTACTTGTTATCTATTTGTTAGAGAAGGGTCCGCACTTGCATGTATATTCTTAAATTTTATTTGTTTATGAAATTCGTTTTAGTAGTTCTCTGATCAGAGTTCCTTACAACTCTGAAGGCTTGAAAAAAATGTCCTCTATTCAATAATAGAAAGAAAAAATCTACCTAAAGCTTAATAGTGGCAAAGTAGTAGTCATTTTGAGAAATTCCAGGTTTCAACCATAACTTACTGAAGAGTACAACCCCATAATCTCTCATTCTGTGGGTCTTCTCTTGTTCTCGTGAAGGTGGGTGATCTTTGTTCAAATAACAATCTTGGCCTCTTTTTTTCTCGAAAATGGTACTTCATCATTGCGTTTGTATTTGCTGATAGCCATATGCCCCATATTTTATACTGATTTTTTGGTTATGCTTCTTATGGAAGCTATTCTAAAGTATATTTCTATTATTTCTCCAGTATATGTAATTGGATATGATGCACCATATGAATGGTGCATTTCTGAAAAGTTATAAGTTTTGATCACAATAGGCTCTTGTAATTTACTTTTGTCACATGATCAGTCAGTATCTCATAATCCAGTTTGAAGTATAAATAACACTTCAATTACGTGTACTTCCTCTGTGATTTACAGTTACTTTACTGCAGTGCTGCATCTTCATACACAATCCTTTCACCTTGGGTTTTATTTCTTAGTCAATTTTCTACTGCTCATGGTCTCTGATGTATTATCCTTATTGCCTACTGTAGAGGAAATGATCAGAGGTCTCAGTCAGGTACCTTGGGAACGTGTTGATGTCAGTTTTCGCAAAAGTAGACAACGGATTGTTGCTCACACTACAATTCAGGCAAGTTCTTTGGCATAATGACTTTCTATCGGTAGAATAATCTTAGCAATTTGCCTAGAAATTTCTGGATATGTTTTGCACTTTGGGATCATGTTTTGAACTCTTTTGTTCAAGTGAATGATGTCTCTCTTAAATGTGTAGATAGCACCGACACTTACGCTGTTGCCTTTCTTAGATATAGATAGCTTAAAGAATTAAATAGCTTAATAGTCTAAAATTTGCTGTGCATCATTTATATCTGGTGGGTGGGTTGGATTGGGTGTTAATCAGGAAGTGAAGTAACTATTGTGAAATTATTGGCGAAAATTGTTTAAGCCCATTTGGATCAAATGACACCAAGATGACTATCTTTCAAGGTTAGTGCAACTAGTTACATATAAGTTAAATCAGAACTGGAGCGGATTAATGCTCTCTAGGAATATGTTTGTATGGAAAGAACAAATAGCTTCATCGTGAAATGCATTGTTTATGATGTTTATAATCATTAGCAAGTGCATGCCTGTATCTCTTTGAATATTTTCATTTCATTGCTCTTCTACTATAAACTAGGTAGTAAGGTTGTCTGTAGAGGTCATTGGCAAATATACCCTTATCTGTTTTTGTTTTAATTATCTATGTCACTTCTTCAGGTGAAAAGCTATTGGTTGAATTCCGATGGTGCCGATGTGGTCTTCCATATGATAGATAACTTCCTTACATAGTTGTTGACGAGTTTGATGCCCTCCAAGTTATGATAAACCAATGGGTTAGATTGCTTCTTTTCATTGTCATATATATTTTCATATTTAAGTTTCACTGTGCATCAGATGTGAATTGGAGACATTAGAAATTTCATAGAATTGGCACAACCAATTTCTCAGTGTAAATGCAGAACTATTGCAATCTACTTTTATTCAAATGCAGAACTGTTGCAATTATTTTCTACTTTTTAAGTATTTTGTGTATATTAGCTTTCCCAATAGTGTCTTGGTATGCTGATTTAGACAATCTTTCTATGAGATGTATGTGGTACCTGATCTAACTATTTTCCCACAATGGAAAGCATGTGGATAAATTGACCTTTCTGATCTCTCTTGTAGGCTTGTATACTTGTTGTACAAGCAGTCTTGCTAAGTAAGCTACTTCGTGTCTATAAACAGAGCACCTTTTTCATTTATGCATACACAATCCTCTCATATGTTACTACCTCAACATGGTAACAGAGGTTGGCTAGTAGGCCCATTTTTGTTCCCTCTCCATGTGTCCTAGCCCACCTCTCCTTGTGTCCTTCAGGTCCATATTTCAGGAGCTCACATGCAGGGAAAAAGATTTACGCATGAGGGAGAGTGCTATATGGCCCAGTCTCAAGTTCATGCTCGCACGTGAAGGGAGTGATAAATAATAAAGTTCCATATTGGTCAAAAAAGAAAAGAAAATAGGGCTATATATTTAGATGATGAACTTTTGATATGGGAAGTTCAAGTTGCATATCAAGCTTGAGGACAAACAAAACAAAACAAGAATCTGTATCCTAGTGCTTTGATTGCAATGGCGATTTTGTACTGGCTAATATCATGATAGGCAATATCTGCCGGTCCTCAATGCAGCAGCTTGTTGTTACGTAGTATGATTGGAGTTATAAATTGGTTACGGAGAGAACAAAATCCAACATAAAAATGGCTGCTGTGACGATAGATGGGAGAAAAATCATTTACTTTAATTTAAGACACTGATTTGAGAAAATAGTTCTCTTCGGAAGGTTGAACAAGGAAATAAATAAGGTGTCCAAAGAATTTCAGCCATCTTATTAGCAAATTATGTCTAGAAAAAAAAAAGATAATAGAACTGAAAAACGGTGCAAGCATATTAATTTCTGATGTCCACATTGAAATAATTTCTAGTCTTTTGGAGAGGAAAGAACTAAAGAAAAAAATTGTGCAGGAACCAAGTAGCTTTTTAAGCATCGTATTTTTTACTGTACTGCAGGCTCATTGTGCCTTATGCATATTGAATACTTCTTTCGTAGTATGCTCTACACTCTGATATGGTTACTCAATGATGTAGCTGTACACCTTGCTTTGGAAACCCATCATTACCTTTGGGTAGAAGATTAAGAAGATGAATAGCCATAGGAGTCCTTGTTGCCTTCAATATTTTCCCGCTCGGAGCTACATATTCATAAAAATGCTAATCAGCCAGCAGTCAAGCAATTTATGTTGAATTCACGTTTAAATTTAACTTTCATATTACCATCCACTCTCTTGGATATTTTTGCTGGTCACGTTGACATCATTGGATTCTTGTTCTTGTAATGGTAGTACTGATGTTTCTATCACAGCATATTCGACAAACTTCTGCAGAACTGATAATCATCACCATATTACTTTTGTGTACAAATGTTTTTGCAGTCAATGAGTGTCTGTAGCTGAGACTAATGCTGTTACCTCATTGTACACTCCTAGCTCCCCTGTAGATTTTGATATTTCCACAACATAGTGAGTTAGAGCAACTTCAATCACCTGACATTGCCAAGAGAATGGTGAGACTCTGATATCTCATATTACAGTAGTAGTTTATCTGTGAGGTTATATTTTACCCGTGCTGATAGGTCAAAACATGACCTAGAACATCTAGTCATCTTCTTCTGTTTAGGATGCATTTTCATCTGCAATGTATATAAGGCTAGTCGTTATCTATGCAGTGATGGGACAATTCTTGCTGAGGGGTTCAGTAAGCAGTGTGAGTATAATTTACCCTGAAGTTCATTTTCTCTACCGACAGACTCATATCTGTTGCTGCAGCTTGTATTTTCTGTATAGTTTCTTTGATTGTATGCTTGGCTCCAAACCGTGTCTTCTGTTTTTTTCCATCCTAAATTGAAATCAGGAGGATGGCAAGTTGAGCCCTGGAATGGAACTCTATTATTTAATCTTATACTGTTTCATAGGCTACCTGTTCAAAAAGACCAGATAAATCGAGGTCTTCTGACATTGCTATCAGTTGGAATGCATTTATGAAACTTGGGGATTTAGTCATCCTTGTCTCTGTGGTGTTCTCCTGCACAAAATAATGCATAGTTCTGTCAGAAACACAATGCTCTCTGTATAGGTTGTATTGTTGGTAGATTGAGCTTTTACCTCGGTTGAGTCAAAAGCCGTGCTAACATCATCGAAGTAGATTTTTTCGTTGCAATCATATCCACAAGAAGGCTTGTAATCAGTTTGAAACCATGGATCTTCAATGATTTCTGGTATTGTAATCCGCTGTAATGGTAGAAGACATGTTATGTTTTGATTATCTGATATGAAAATGTATGACAGAATGTGTCCGTAGGTGTACCCTTTTAGGATCCCGGATCAAATATCCTGGAGATGAGGTTCTTCTGGCTTTCTGTGAACCATGATGGCCATGTGTATTCTGCTCTGGATATCTTTATATGTGAGGTAGCATTTCCATGTGTCAGAAAAAAAACATTTGTTTTTTGTTTTTACTCAGTAACTCAATGCAATTATGATTCTGAATCTGAACCCTACCTTCTTGTATAATTGTATCAGATTGCTGTCATCAAATGGCAGATAACCTGCTAGCAATTCATAAAGGATTACTCCACAAGACCAGACATCTGCACATGCTCCTTCATAGCCCGTGTTCATCAGCAGCTGTCACGCAAACTGGAGCTGATCACAATTCAGGTTCGATTTCATATAAATAGTGGCTTCAACCAAAGCTTGCTTGTCCAACTGGTCAAGCAATTGAACTTAGGTCTTGAGATCCGGGTTGAAGTCCCAGCAGGGGTATCTCAATCATTTGTTTCTTCCCAACATCTGTTGGGCATCTTTCTCTCTATTCAGTCTTTTTGGGCCTCTTTCGAGATGGGGGGCCACAAAATTTTTTAGAGCTCTCTTCTTCTATATAAGGTAGCTCATGCTTGATATATCAATCTTAAAAAGTTCTTTAAGAATAAAAAATGTTTGGTCCTCCCTTACTTCTAAATAAGTAAGGTCTTGAGACCAAATGATTCGATTTACCTGATTTAGTCAATAAAAAAATAGCGATTCAGTATTCTTATTTGCTTATTTTCCAGTCATTAGAACTTGAGAATAAGTCAACTAGAAATATGTATATATCTTACCTCAGGTGCTACATAACATGGGGAGCCACATGCTGTTGATAGCATGTCTCCACGCTATGAAGTTGAATAAATGAACAACATTTTCAACAAATCTAGACAGATAAAGAATGACAGATGGGAGGGCATAGAGAAATATTATAATATCAATACCTTGTGTAATGCACTCAATCCCAAATCTGAGACTTTTAGATTTCCCTTGGCATCTAGCAGCAAGTTTTCTAGCTGGAGACGAGTTCCTGAGTTAGTTTGAAAAATGCTAACCGGAAGTCGAGAGTTTGAAGTTTTAACCTTCAAGTCTCTATGAAATACTCTCCTGTCATGGCAGTGATGCACTGCATCGATCAATTGATGGAAAGTTTTTCTTGCTTCTGTTTCACTCAACCTCTCAGCGTAGGACTGTGGAGAGTTGAAGAGGAGGGTTAGCAAATTTCAATACCCAAAAGATATCATCGGAGGAAATGTAGGTTTACCAGCTTATCCGAGAGTCGACCTCCTGATACATACTCTATTACAAGGTAAATTTTTGTCCTTGTGCCAATGACCTGTGTGTGAATCCAAACCCCAGTATGAACTCGAGCTGGTCAGGAATTGAAAGAGTTGTAGGCACCAAATTAGAGCACCTACCTCGCGTATTTGCACAATGTTGGGGTGATGCAAAAGTTTCATTGTTCTTATTTCTCTTTGGACCTGGAGTGCCATGGTTCCAAGTTTAAAAAGGGGAGAGGTTACTGAAAACAGAAGATTAGAAAACTGACCTGGGACTTGAGATTGCATATCCTTATCGATGATCTTTGATGGCTACATTGCGGCCATTCTTGGTGTCTACTGCCAGCTTAACCTATATTGCCAGGAAATGTCATTTAGACACCCTACAAGTGCTCCTTGAACACCTTCTGGTATGAATCTTTCTTGATAGTCTTGATCAGTGTCTCGTGCTTCTTCCCCATCCTTTAGTTTTGTCTTGGTGGGAGAGGCACATTTTAGAGAAGTCAAGTGCTTGTTTGTTGCAGAAGATGGCTGGTTGGAGAAACGTGTGCCTTTGTTGAATGGCAATGTAACATTTCATCAGTAGAGAGAGTCATGGCCATTAATTAAAAAAAAACTATATATCACTCTGAATTATTTATATGTTGTTGGGTAATGAACAACACCATGGTTAAGCCGTCTCAATACTCTGATAGTACACACTAAACCTTACTTGATCAAGTGCTCATGCATCTGAAACTCCAGTTATGATATAAAAATCAACCTTAAAAACAAAAGCTACTTGTTTGCTGAGGTAGCAACCGGTTTTAAAATGTACATGCTAAAAGTCATGTTATAGAACTAGCATATCTATTCATAAACATTTGATTGTAACATAAATCTTTCTTTGTAGGTGAGTATGTCCAATTTGAGGTGGAAACATTTCTTCTCGAAGAAGATCTATGATTTTTTTTTTTTTGATCAGCAAAAATCAGGGGTTTTCATTAAAAACGAAAACAAAGGCACCCAAGGAGGGAGACCTAAGATCCGAGATAAAGGAGTACAGATTGATTGAACAAAATTACATCAAATCTGTCCAAAGCAAGAAAGAAGTGCTACTTAGAGTAATGATCTTGGATTAGCTTTCCATATAGAGAATGATAGGCTTTGCTGCTCCAATCTTCCAGGGAATTGGATATTATGATTTTGGAAGGGGTCGTATCAATGGGTGTGAAGACAACCTCATTCCTCGTGGTCCAGAGAGTGATCCCGACCAAACTTTGCAGGCTGATTTGGTATGACCAGAAACTGAGGAGAGCACAAGGGAGAACCCCCACCAGTATGTGATCGCCTGCCAACTCTCTTACAATGAAGAAGCATATCTGCATTGTCTTCAACCCGACTTTTGCAAAAAGGACACAAACTCTGAGCCAACGTGAGATCCCCTCCTCTATTGATACTATGATCTTGTCATTCAATAAGATACTAGTCGACTTGACACGAGGTATGGATGCCCTAGGTCTACAGCCGGTGACGATTAAATTTCTAGAAGCCAAGAAACTCGTACTAAGTTACGCGAAAATGAGCTTTTTCTTTCTTTCTTTTTTTGAGAAGATTGAGGAAGTACATGTAAAGATCTCTTCCTTTATTTCTTATTCCAAAACCTCAATTGATCATCAAACCCAGCATCATCATTGCATCATAAGTTCAACATAATCAATAACAATTATCAATAAATCATCCCCTTATCATAAGATCTCAAGAACAAGGATCCAACATAAACATAACTTTAAGTTCAAGCATCAAAAATACCCAACATGCAATATATCCTAGATCCTAATTCCATCCCCAATTTTTAGATACAAGACCTAGAACATGCATAATTCTTAAATTGACTTTCCTAAAACCTAAGTTAACTAGTAATTCAAATTCTAAACATCAACTTGGTTTTTTTTTTTTATCAGCTAAAATTTGTTTTTATAGATTGATGATCAAATAGATCATAAGGAGTACAAAGGAAGACAAACTGCCCAAACAACAGACCCCACATGGGAGGCCCAAGGCAAGAAAAGTCCAATGCCTTGGGAAGATGAAATGAGTTGCACGCCTCTCTTGGGAATAGGCGTCCCGAGACCCAAAACAAACGATGCGGCGAACAAAGGCGAGACAAGACGGCGACAGAGAGAAGGCGCGGGACCGAAGAGGGAGCTCCAGTGGGAGAGGAGCGCAGAGTCCCAACCCCTAAGACTGATAATGAAAGAGATCGAAGGCGGCGGAGGGCACGACGGCAAGGAGAAAACCCGAAGGCGGATCGACCACTAGGACGCCCCAAGCGTGAGACTCGGAAACACACTGAACCGAAGAAGAACCTACTTCTGGTGCCGAAGAGGCTCACCGCCAAGCAACCTAGAGGAGAGGTCTCTAGCAGCGAAGAGAAGCCTGAAGACAAGTGAAAGGATGGAGGCAGCTATAAAGAGAAAACGGCAGGACGCATGCAGTAGTGGACGGAGAGAAGGCTGAGGCCAGGGGAGGGAGCGGGCCACCGACCATATTAGGTCTAAATTGAAATAAACCTTGAACCCTATGCTCTGAACCATACAATAAACCCTAAATCTTACACCATAGACACTAAACCCTGAACAATAAACCCTTAGCCTATAACCCCTAAACACTAAAATCATTAACCTTGAAACCTTAAATACCTAACCCTTAGCCCTTGACTCTAAACCTTTAAACTACTAATCCATAAACCCTAAACCCTTCAACATTTACACTAAGTTTGCATGTTCCAAAGTGTTAATGTTCAAGATCCAAAGTGTTAGTATTTAGGTTTCAAAGTATTATTGTTTAGATTCCACATTGTCAGTGTTTAGGTTCCAAAGTGCGAATGTTTAAGATCCAAATTTCTTATGTTCAGCTTCCAAATTGTTAGCGTTAATATATGTCTATATTATGTTGGAATTAAAATAAACCCCGAACACTAAACCCATTAACCCTACACTCTAAAGCATACACAATAAACCCTAAACCTTATACCATAAACACTAAACCATAAACCCCGAACCACTAAACCCATGAACCCTACACTCTGAAGCATACACAATAAACCCTAAACCAATACCCACCACTACAGATCTGAACTTGGACCACGAAGATGATTCGTCGCCTAAGCTAATTTTGGACGACGACTTTGTTCGTTGTCTAAGACTTGGCCGACGAACAGAAACATTCGTCTTTCCGGGAAAATTTAATAGTGTACTCAGAATATTGTCACACACATTTTTTTCAATGTGCATCACGTCCAATGCGTGTCTTGTCCC
>JAYMSW010002678.1:0-13418 GCA_036897725.1 Erodium texanum | reverse complement strand
AAAGTCAAGTGGTAATACCCCTTACTTCTATATAAGTAAGGTTGACGCTTACCAACACTTGCTACAAAGAAATTGCAGTATAAAAAAAATACTTATAGTTGATTTGGCTCAATTCAAATGAAATCCTAGTTTCCAAACGGGCCGTAACTGATAATGGATTAAAGAAAAGATGGTGCAATGTAAATTGCTTAATCTTTGTTTAAGAGATGTTTCCATTCCAGGTAGAGAAGTGGCTTTGTAGCAAGTTCAGTTGATGAGTCTAGTGGTGTTCATGTTAGTACTTCCTTTTTTTCATATGCAGTACTACATCGGGGCATTTATCTTCCATTTTGAATACTATTGTAACAATTTCTTGTATTGTGCTTTTTTTTAAGGTTGCACAGAGGAATCCATTTATTGTAAGAGCTGGCATAGCAGGTTTGGAGAAAGCGGTAGAAGTTTTAGACACGCTAGGGAGTACCATGTTGAATTTGAACTCTGGTGGTGGGTTTGTCTCTGGCATGGCTCCTCGTGGGATAGAATATCTACATTATCATTTGAAGTAGCTAACACAATATCTAAAGGAACAAAGTTATTACAATCTCTTTATGAGGAAAACATCTAGTTTCTGAAAAAAGAGATTTTACATTTAGAAGGGGTGCAAAAATTAGTTTCCACAGATATAGAGGAGTGGCTAAGAATTGACGCTGCTGATCAATGGTTGTCACTTGTTTGAGTTTTCCACTTTTTCCTAAAATGGTAGTGTATTGTTATATCTGTCAACATCTCTATTTGTTTTCTTTTGGGGAAATTATAGGGAGGAATTCTGTGTTTTCTCACGGGAAGTTATTAGATTTGGAGATCTATGTAAAGACCCACAATGGCACAACTTGGGTAGATATTTTTCAAAGTAAGTACAAAAACATACGCATACATATATATATTCCATATTTATGCAAGAACCAGTTACAAACTATTATGAGAAATATATTGGTAATCTACTGATGACAATTTTCTTGAAATGGCTAGTTTCTAGAATAGATTCAGACTACTGAGTCGAAACACAACATAGAGAAGAGGCAGAAAAGGCAATGTAAGATTTGGTTGCTCTTGCCGATCATACTTCTTTAAGTTAATTCTGTGTCTTTTCATCTTAGCCATCTAGATTTAATATCTTTTTTATTTTATCCTTCTAGATTTGAATAGTATCATATTTCATTTCCAAGCACTTAAAATCTTCGGTTTTGGTTATCTATTGAATTTATACAATTATACAAAGCTAATTTATTGTATATGTGCGCAAATTATATCATGAATTACATACTCTTGACAGAGTTAAACAAGATTTTAAGCAAAAGTACAAAGTAGTGGAATCTTTACATCTCCCTCTAAAAGGTTAGCCTTGTGACTCTTTTTCTATTTTGTAGATTTCTTATATAACTATTAGTAATAAATTCTCCCTAGCTAAAGTGGTCTAAAACTACGAAGGAAGATTGTAAGGAGGTTGAAAAATAAATCTCTTTGGTCCAAAAATTTGGAGGTATACAATTATGCTCCATTGTTATGACTGATGATGTTTTTTGAACCTTGTTGAAGGCATGCCTTGTCTGTTTTCCTTGTGCTATTAAATTCAGATTTCAACGTATGTAGTGGTTAATTTGAATCTAAATTTGAAATGCATCCTAAGAACCTGTTACCATTCAGATTTCCTTGTGCTATTTTTATTTGTTGCTGATAAATCAACTATTAAATTATTTTTCTAATTGCAAGTGCTCATTGCAAATAGTGGAAAAGCTTGTTGACATTATTACCAATATGCATCAAGCAATCTTGGAAGCATTTGGTGTTAGAGATCCTGGTATAAGCTTAACCTATTATAAGGAAATCAACTTTGTAGTTCCCATCTGTATATGATAACTAAGATGCACGTCCATATGTGTGCTTTGTTTCATGCAAATTTTCTTCTGATCTCTACCCAAAAGGACTTGATGAAGTTACAGTTGAATTAAATATGCATTCTTCGTATTGTCTAGTTATTTGTTAAATCACCTATAATGGCTGAACTTTTGTAACCTGTCTTAAACAACTATTCCACTCTATAGTGACCATTGTTTATAGAATATTTAAAGCACATCTCAGTATTATTTGGTTTCTATTTCTACCTGTTGCTCAGCTTGTTTGGACTTTGCATCATAACCAATAACATTTTGCATTTCTGTAGAAACAAATTATTCCTCCCTTAAATAAGATAAACCCTGAATTTCTACTAGCGGCATGTAATTGTGTAGTTATTGGTTTTGAAATGTGCTTTTATCACCACTCTTAAATTCTCATAGGCATGGAATTGGTATAGTCGTAGTGGAATGGGACAAGGGGGACAGGATTCCAGCATTAGGGTACTTAACGGTGGCAGCACCAACAAGCTCAGGGAAGGCGAACCAAGAAGACACAAGCATGTAGTAGGACGAGTTTGGCCTTTGCTCAAGGCTGCTCGTTGCTGTGACTAAAACTGAGTAAGACTATCCTACATGAACGTCTAAGCTAGTGAAGGTTTCTTCAATTCCCCTCGGTCTCCACCAGCAGTAGTAGATGCTCTTGAATCCTCAAGTTGAGAGAAATCTTCAAGCCCGCATTTGAAATTCTTAACCTGTACGCAGCACCTGAAACAGAAAGACACATGATCAATAAACGGGAACATGTCATTTTTTTGAACTCATGACAACACAAACAAACCTGATTGAAACTGAAACATAACGTTAAGAGGGTCTTGTCCGTTGATGAGAATGCCATCAAGCATGGGCAAGACGCTCCCACCGTCCAATAAAGCTCTCAACTCCTGAAACAGAAGGAGGTTTGTTTCACTTTCCTCTGCATTACCGTCACTCAAAATAAAACATTAATCAAGAAAGTATAGTGGTAGTGCCCTGTACTTCTATATAAGTAAGGTTGACTCTCACTGGCACTTGATACACATAAATTACAATATCGAAAAAAAAAACAATACCAAGTACCTGATTTTCTGTATTGTACCAATCTCCAATAAGGATGTCAATGTCCTTGTGAGGTTGAGGAAAGGGAATGGGAACGACTTCACGGTTGTTGATCCGAATGGGGCAGTAGCCGCTTGCAGATTTGTGGAGGAAAAGAGAAGGGAAGTAAAAGAAACTCCCAATCTGATCCTTCAAGTTGAAACTGTAAGTCCAGCTTTCTCCAAGCTGTATGGGACAATTAGTCCCCATCACTTCATCCTTCCATGACCTCTTCCTTAGTTGCACTCCGTTCCTGTGTTCATAACCATAACCATAACCATAACCAAAATCAAAATCAATGTGTGTTCATGTTTACAACCAACACTTATCTTTGACTGTATCATGTTACCATGTCATGAGAAATGGATCGGTCAGTTTGTTATGAATCATAATGATCATTATGTCATTGGTTGTGGCATTCAATAACAGTCCTGGGAATTGTTCATTGATCACAATCATCTGATATACCTCAACCCACAAACCAAAAAAAGAGAATGTAAATAACATTCAAGTTGTTAATTGAGCTGTTTGCTGAAGAAAGAATTTGAAATTAAGAGAGAAACATTGGGGACATGTCTAGAAAGAGACAGTCCAGTCCAAGATAACATCATTACCATCAACCAACAATTGAAAGGCACAAACAAGAAAATTGATGAATCTCATACCTATTTTCATCTTCTAAACATTAACTTCTTTATTTCTTCTTCTGTTTTGCAATCAGTCTCTTCTAAAGTTGTATGGGATAAGAAATAATGCTTCATCTTTTTTTTTTGAATTATTGTGATAATTTAGATTTTTTTTATAATTTGCAAACATACAACTAAAACAAGTTAGTCACGAGTGATGTGTGGTAAGAATGCAATTCTCAAGCAATTTTGTATAAATTGTTTGGCGTAGTCATAACAATTAACACAAGTAATCATATAACATAAAAAATAGAAAACATTATGATACTTATTAAAAACTTATGGTTTTCTCCTCTCTCTTTTTGTTAGATGAGTCACATTTATTTGTTTTTATGTTATTTCTAATTTTCACTTGTCGTGTGTCAGGCCATGGTTGGCCGGAACAAAAGTGTCGACGCTTGAAATCAACTTCAAATTTAGAGGCCGTAAAAAAGTTTCTCTAACGCTTTCTCCTCTACTCGACACTTTCGTCGACCAAAAAGCCGTATTAAGCTTCCTCTATAACACCATTAACAAATTGAAAAAGGTGGAAATGCAATATCGTAAGTATGAGGATTGGAACCAATGATCTCATGCTTATTACATGAAATCCCGGTCCCTTCATCCACAACCCTTGATCGGATAGTGGTGTTGGTATATAGTTATCGACTTTCAACCCATGAATCCTATATATTTAGGTTAAAAGTCTGTATGGGTGATTGATTAATTGTTAGAGTTTATAGCTTGATATATCAACAACATTACGGAGAGAAAATCCAATGGAACGATGTTGAGTGTTGTGCGGGAATACATAAGAGCATCAATTGCAAATTTATCATAGATAAGGTTAGTGTTCGGATTAAATGTCAGTCAAGGAAATTATTATCATATGCAGGGAGAGTTCAACGGATTAAATATACGTAGACGTCTTTGCACACTCACTGGGCGATGATATGTATTTTTCCAAAAAAAAACATTGTCTATCAAATAAAACGTATTTGTAAAGATTTTCCATGGAGGAAAAGTGAACATAGGAAAGAGATGTCGTTGGTGAATTAAGATGATGTATGTTCTAATATGAAAGATGGTGGTTTGGGGATCCGCAATATTCAAAAAGGGAATAAGACTAGAATGGCAAAGAAAGTTTGAGATATTACTAGGGAAGTGGAACCCAAGACAGACAAACAATTGATGACTGCCAAATAACAACTTTATTACTCGCACTATGATTTAGACCCTTGTAGCCAAGAGAGATATAACTTCCTTAATCACTAACCTAGCTTTGACGGGCCATCTCGTTTAAATATAAGAAAGAATATTGTATGGTCATAAAGAAATAAAACATATTGTCAACTCATTTAAATGTAAAAATGGAAGGCACATAACAATCAAAAACGAAAAGATTGAAATTTTGAGTCATTTATGATATTAGCTCATTTTGATATAAATGATAGTAATATAATAAGCATAAAATTGATAAAGGCCACATATTTAGCAAGGGCAGCATAAATTAGGGTTAGAAAGCAAGGAAGAGAGGAGAGAGAGAGAGAGAAGTCAAGTTCTAAATTTATAGGTCATGCTTTCTGCATTTTTTCATCTTGTATATAACACAGCAAGAGAATAGAGAGAGTTCAAACTACTACGCTGAGGCCGGGCCTAAAACATGCCCAACTAAAGTTGAAAGACAATTTAAACAAAAAGCCCAATGGCATATATTATTCCAAATCCAAAAGAAGTGTAACAATAATCCCATCTTCAAACAAATTCGTTTCCACACGAAGCCATGGTGAACTCTAGAAAACTATACTAGAGATCAAACAGGAACTCCCAGGATGCATCCTCTAGAAAGGAATTGTTCCACTGAACCAGAATTTGAGTTGTCGAACGGTTGCCACAATTCACCACATGGCGGTCAAACACAAGCACGGGAAATCTGGAGAGTGTGACATCAGGAACTAGAGGGGCAGAACAGCCTGAGCAGAAAGGCGACCAATGTGGCGTTTCAATTGAGAGACATAGAACGTCGGATGGACCTTGGAGCTCGACGGCAAGTCTAGTGTATAAGCTACCACACCCACACGACAGAGAGTTTGAAAGGGCTCGAAGAACTTGGGCGAGAGCTTCTAGTTGGGGAGACGAGCTAGGGAAGATTGACAATATGGCTGGAGTTTTAAATAATTCCAATCACTAACAGAGAAAGTACGATCTGAATTGGACTTATCGACTTGATGTTTCATTCAAGATTGAGGTCTCTACAAATGAAATTTCAACAACTGGGAAGCTTCCTCTCTCGTCGAGAGGCTCCGATCAACAGAGTCCAACTTCAAAGTGCTTGTGAGGTACGGAAACAGAGCTGGAGGTGGCTGGACGTACAAGGATTGATATGGAGTCGTGCCAATCGCCCTGTGAAACCTAGAGTTGTACCACCAATCCACCAGTGGTAACCATTTGGACCAGTTCAGAGGAGTATCAGAGCACATACATCAGAGATAGGTTTCCAAACACATGTTGACGACCTTTGTTTGGTTGTCTTATTGTGGATGGTAAGTTGTGGAGAGGTTATGTGAAATGTGCTACAATTTGCATAGTTCTTTCCAAAATGAACTAAGGAATATATTGCCCCGATCCCTCATAATACTAGTAGGCATTTCATGTAGCTTAAACACATTATTGAAAAATGCTTGGGCGACCGAGAGCGCCGAGAATAGATGCTTTAAGGGAATGAAGTGTGCTGATTTGGTTAGACAATCAACATCAACTAAAACAACTTCAAACCCATGAGAATGAGGGAGGCCCTCCACGAAGTCTAAGGAGATGTCAGACCAAGCTGTGGCAAGAATAGGAAGTAGTTGAAGCAGTCTCAGAGAAGTGCTTAAATCCAGTTTGTTGCGTTGTCGAATAGGGCAAGCTGCCACGGCATCCCGCACATCACTTTTCATGTGTTTCTAGTAAAGTTCGCTAGAAATCCTACTTCTTTTGGATTTGGTCTGATTTGTGCCATTGGGCTTTTTGTTTAAATTGTGTTTCAAGTTTAGTTGGGCATGATTTAGGACTGGCCCCGGTCCAGTAGTTTGAACTCTCTCTATTCTCTTGAGGTGTTATATACAGAGAGAAAAAGTTGTCGAAACGGAATGGAAAGCATGAGTCAAAACTAATGTCGTAGCTTGTGACATTGCTTACTTAAAACTGACCCATCATCCAGACCATAAACATGAACCCAATGATAGTTGTGGATGAAATCCATAGTGAGAGCTCTAAAGTTCCAAAGTATTGGTCCCAAGGCACAAACCATTGGATACCAAATACAGCATAACAACCATGGATAGGAAGGACTAAAAAAATCTGTTTGAAAAGCCATGCTCTACATTTCCCAAGTAACGTCTGAAAAACGATACCCTGCTAATAAGTTATCCTCCATTAACAAATGTAACTTGGATGTCTGGAATAACAATAATACGCAATGTAACGCTATGAGTGCTCCCAGAGTAAAGCAAAATAATTATTGAAACAATACCCGCAAAACTTGCAATTTTCATGGTATGAAAATCTATGGAACCAAACAAGACATTTAGAGAAATGACAAGTCCACCGAAGGATTGTATGTCCTCATCCTCGGTGGAAGGATCCAATGCGGCCAAACAATCTTCAAAGACATCATTGACAGATTGATTAATATGAGAATGGTCAACCAAAAGTTGAAACAATTGAGATTTTGTGCAACGGTGCTCCTTGAAGAACTTCTCGCCACACCACACATAAAGGCCTCTACGAAAGCATTCGTCACAGAGCTAACGTTGTTTTGCATTAGGTGGTCTCGGAGAGGGGTTGGCTGTGGAATGCTTGGAGGACGGTGGGAAATTTTGGAGTTACTGAGGTTGGGAGTATAGGTTTTCGAGAATGTTGTGAGGGGGTAAAGCGATAGAAAGAGTTTTGGATGTGATTTGGGAATGAGAAAAAGCGAGGTTTGGTAGCAGATAATGACTTTTTTCAACCCTTTTGGCCATAAGTAATGCTTGTTGGATATCCTTAGGGAAGTACATACAAACCGTGTCCTCAATTTCAGGTTTGAGATTACTCGGAAACATGGCAAATCAGTCCTTCTCCGAGAGATTCGAGTGTGTAACAATGCTTTCAAATTCCTAGAGGTAATCCTCCATGCTACCTTCTTGATGAAGATGGGCCAACTCAAACATAAAGTCAATGTACTCACCATCGGTGAAACAATGACGAAGAATTACGACATACTCCGGCCAAGGAGTCTCATCAGTGCCCTGAGTTTTCATTTGCTGGGAAAGGTGTATATGGTGACGGATAGCCAAACCTTCAAAACCCAGCATTGCTTCACGGATCTTTTCGTGGTCAGAGACATTCCCAGCTACACAATATTGATGGAATTTCAATTACGGTCCAAAGAAATCGGAACCGTCGAAGGGTGGTGGCTAACGGGAATGAAATCGCGGTTTGGAGGAGGGTCAGACAGTGGGTGGAGTGGAATGAAGGGTTGGGTTGGAGGGGCACCCAATTTAGAAGGTTGGGGTGGGGGTGGGGGTTGAGGAGAGTCAACAGAACCTGGAGATGGAAGGATTGTGAAATAAGGTCTCATCGGAGTGTCAGTTATCTTTGTGACGAGAGCATGAAGTAAGGCTTAAAGATCTGCCATTAGGGCTCTCAGATCTGTCATCGACTCCTTAAGACTAGCAACCTCAAAGTTGGTAACACGACAATAGAGAGAGTTCAAACTTATAGGTCGGGGCCAGGTCGAAAACATGCCCAACTAACTTAAAAGACAATTTAAACAAAAAGCCCCACCACATAAATCAGTCCAAATCCAAATGAAGTGTAACATAATGTTAAACATATAACTATACTTGATTTACAAGTCACAATGTCAAACTTCAAAATGTTATATTTTACTACTCTAAATTATTATTATTTTGCATCATTCGTTCAATTAGACAAAATCAATCAACTGGATGAATAGACGGTGACGATTGAAGGTGATATTAGATAATTGTCGATCAAGATACAAGAGACTGGGTTGGAAATGATTTCACATGTTACTCTTGTATTTCATGTGGGACTATGTAGGGGTTTCAACCCTCCAACACTAAGGGGTTTTAGCTTCCACCTAGGAAACCAGTTCTTGATCAGAGGGTAGAGGCAAGTCCACCTAAATAAGGCAGCTAAGCGCTTAAACAAATTCCTCATATCAACAAAGCTTCGGCTTCGGCTACACCTCTATCTTCCCATGACCTTGGTAATACTGTTTTTACCAAAAAAAAAACATAACTCGTGAAGTGGATATTTTAACTTTTTGAGAGGGAGTAGCAAAGAATCCGCTTCCTTAGGCAATCCTTGGTTTTACTACATGGATGGATGTCATCTAATAAAATTTTAGTTTATTGTTAACATATTAATCAACTGCTCAAATGTAATCTTACTTTTTATTTAGCTTAGGGAGAAAGTGCTTAAGTCTAGCCTCGTGATTTGATTTATATCTTGCATAATTTATATTTAAAAAGGTAAAAAGAAAAAACATGATCTACAAAAAAATAAGATTTGTTGGAAAATTCTTTAATTATTTGAATAAAAAATTTTAATTGCTTTGAATCATATTAATACTAATTAATAGGATTAATAGATTTAATGATCATTAAGCCAATTCGTTTACTGTAAGCGTTGCATTTCGTTGGGTTTGGATAGTTTTATAAACTCAAAAAACTAACGTTTAAAGTTAGAGAAGTTAAGAAAAAAAGAGAGATAGCAAGGGACAGAGAGCACGAAGGAGACAGTGTGCTTGCTTTTTGGTTCTAATATTCTAGTCTTGTTTTGTCTCTCTTGAGCTTCTTTAAATCGGCTCATTCTCATTCCTATTCCAGTGATTTCTCGAGCTCGTATTAGAGTTCGACTACGTTGTCATTGTATCCTGGGAGACGTGCTCATACGGGACTCTAAAACGTCTTAAGGAAACCGGTAATTCGGGCCTCGACAAATTCAAATCTTGTTCCCGATTCATAAGGTTTAAGGTTGATTCGTTTATTCATATATATGTTCATCATGCTCAAGTTGTATCTATAATTTCTTTATTAATGATGTTACTTTTGTTCGATTATCGTTTATGGACTAACCCTATATTTCTAACAATCTTAAGACGTTTTATTTTTGTGTTGCGATCCATAAACGAAGAACATGTTTTCTCCTTAAGTGATGCATATATACTTACACATGCATATGGCTACATGAACTGATAAATTCTGGTACACAATATATGTGATTTAATGCATGACTATTTGATTATGTGTTTGTTGAGTTAAAACTCGATATAGATGTATTGTGTATATGAATACATGTCGTGGAAATTACCTTTTCCTACGCAGCTACTTACATCAAGTGGCTTTGGACTTTTGATCATTGCTGGCCTTATGCTCTTGCCTTTTCATTCATCAAAATTTGGAGGTGTACGGTTGTTTTTGGCTTACAATCTTTTAATTATCTTATTTCATACGTATAAATTAATGAACCTTCTTATTTTTTGTGAACTGTGTTTGCTTATTATATGGGTAAGGACTTTAGAATAATGGGTTCAGTTCCAAGTGAATTGATGTAAGAAATGAATGTCCTATTTGCTTTCTGTACTTCAATTGGTTCTGGTTTCTTTCGATGTACTGATAAAGAGTATCATTCTTTGAAAAAATAAAAAAATAAAAGATTTGAACTAGGCATGTTTGGAATTAGAATACATGCATGACAGTTGTAATGAAACATTTTTTTTTATGTCATTTGCATACTTTTATTTCTTATCTATTATTACTGCATAATGAAAGTATGTTATGTATATGCAAAATTTTCTAAGTATGCCCGTCCTTTACGTTTTAATAAGGACTAGTATTCTCAAGTGTTTATCTTGTTGATAAAATGATGATTCAATCGATCTTGTTTCCTATGAAACACCTAAAGACGATTCAATCGAGTGTTGAGCTATGACTTAAATATGTGTATATAGAGCCAATTTGATCATATTCTATGAAGAACACGTTATGACAAATTGAATGGTTTCAATCTGTTTGAAACACATAAGAACGATTCAACCGCAATGCAAAAATTTGTTGGTTAACTGATTCTATAAGAACGACGAAACCTTCAAACTATTGATACGAATTTTATTATGGATTTGAGTTCATTTGATCCTTTTCTGTACAAGAACACGAAAGGACAATATTGAATGATCTTAAATGCTTGATTAAAATACGTCAAATATGTTCTATACGAGAACATGGAATGAGGAATTAAATTGTTTCAATTCCATGTTGGGATGGAACAAGTAAGAATGATTAATAACTAGATTAATCAATTCAGTTTCCATGATAAAGTTAAAGCGATTAGATCAAGAGTATCGTTTTATTTCCTGTAAGGTTAATCGATTCTGTTTTCATGGAGAACACGTAAGGAAGATTAAACCAAATTTATGTGATTTATCATACTTGTCTGAAATACTTCGAGTACAAATCATTTGTTGGACTTAAATATTTTAATTTGTGATTTAAATATTTGAACCACTCTAATGTGGTTTCATGAGAGAGTATTTTTTTTTTGGAAAAAAAAATGGAAAATGGATTTTTGGTGTTGCACACCAATGTGTGAACACATATGGCTTTATGTATCTATTTTTCCTTGAATATAAATACTTGATACATGGATTCGGATTTTCTTCTCTCAATATGATGAACATGCGGTTTAAGCTCTAAAGTATTGCAATGTTATGCAACTTGGTAACTAATAAATAAGTCAACTAATCGATTTTGTTTCACTGAGAAACACATTAGTACGATTAATTCGGACCGTAAATTTTATGTGAGAATGTAACATCAATTTGATGTTGTTATATCGTAAGAACACTACGAACAATTGAGTTTTATTTTTGGATGATTAAAACATGGTGAATCAATTTAAATAGTATGGAATACGTCCAATTATTTGAAATTGATAGTTGAACAGTTTCATGTTTCTTTTGGGAACAAGAGAAATTATTTGTAATTGAGACTAATCAGTTGGTTGGCTCGAACCCAAAAGACTTGCAACCAACAGTCTTCTAAGCTCAAAAGTCTTAAGGATGACTTATGAGGCCGAAAAATTAGTTTTGACTAATAATAGTTATATGTGAGAGATGACTATATTTCCCATGTGTTATGGAAAAGACATAGCATTTCAATTGATTCCAAAGTGATGAATAATAATAAAAATGATGCTTCTTATGATTATATCATTTAACCATTTCATGTATGGCATGGAAATTTTGGATATGTTAACTACGTATTGCTGCGTAGATTAACAAACTTGGAACACATCCTAAATTCCAAAATGGTCGTGAACATAAATGTGGAATTGGTGTTGAGTCAAAACTAATAAGGTCTTCTTATCACACGGCGTAAAGAAATGATGAACTGTTTGATCAAATCAGTTCAAGGTTGTCATAGAACATGTGGAGGGAAAGCTGCCATGTCAGCTAATCACCCTTTGAATAAGGTGCCACATGGGGAAATAGACAAGACATCACATGAGTAACGGAAAGGAAGTGAACATTCATATAATTCCTTCAAATGTGGGGGTGTCTTGCTGAGGCTCTATAACAAAAGAGTATGGAAAAGTATGTCCAGAATGTTGGACTATATTCTGTCACAATGTTGTTTGGATATCTGACTCAAAACGACTCCTATCGTTGGATGTTTGATTCTAAGGATTCTAAAGACTCAAAAGGATACATCCATGCTCTAGAAGAAGGCAAAACATCATAGAAATAACCAAGACAAACGATCATAACCAGACCTAGCATAAAATCTGAGTTTTTAGCCTTGAATAAAACCAGTAAAGAAGCTGAGTGACTACAAAATGTCTTCGAGAATATTCCTGGATAAGAAAAGCATGTGCCTACGATATGTATACATTGTGTTAATATATATATATAGGCTCACTATCTACTATAAACCCATGTTTCGTTATAAACTTGTGAACCCATTGTTGCCACTAGATCAAAATAGATGGGTGGATGAAATTAAACATATCAATAATGGCACAATTGTAAATATATTTAATTTTGAAATTATTTTAGACATTTCATTTTAAAGGGGTAAATCTGATTTTTTTTTTTTTTTTACTGTTTCGTATGTGTACTGTAGCGCGCGTGTGTTTTATTCGTTTTCCAGTAATGTTCTATTTGTTTTTCAGTAATGTTCTATTGTTTTCCTGTAATGTTCTATTTGTTTTCCAGTAATGTTCCAAAGTTGAATATATTTATCGATGATTATTAAATAGTAGAATAAATGCATTAAAAATCAATACTACTGGAATTCGATATCATCACCATTCATAAATCAACATTACTTATCGATTATATATAGAATAGTTTTAATGTACAATAAAACTTATGTCATTAAAACAAGATAACATCCTCAACACTCTATAATTCAGACAATAGAACTTGATGAGTGGCTGAGTAGGCACCGTTCTCCAGTCCGCTACATGAATCGGTAAGGAAAAACGTTAGAACATATAAGCAAAAAGTTTTGAATCTTAATAACTCAAAAGACATAAAAGCAGAACAATAGAAAACTTATTGTAAAGTAATAGAACATACAAGATAGAATAATAGAACTTATTATGAATAACTAAGATTTCTAAAGTTTTAATATATCAAAAAATCTATTCTTGCAAAAATAGAACGATTTAGAACAATTAGAACATATAACCA